>LOEQ01002530.1:106553-127820 GCA_001685075.1 Bramus lutescens
GCAGGTGGATCTTTATGAGTTGGAGGTCAGCCTGGTCTACAAGAAAGTTCCAAACCAGCCAAGACCCTGAGTTATCAAAACAAAGCAAAAGATTCAGAGGAATGGGATATATTGCTCTATAAATTCATTCAGGGTCTCATACATCTTCCATTTGTGAGTCAGGCCTATTCTAAACCTGAAGTGCTGGCTTCACATTGTTGGCATTGTTAATTTTAGGGGCCAGATCATGCTTACATGTGTATGTGTGTGGGGTTCCTCAACACTGTCAGATATATACAACCACATACTTGGCTTTCACTCACCAGATAATTAGTAATCCTTCACTTGGAGTGACCCAAATTACGTCCTCGTATACTGTCAAGATTGACCACTGAGGTACAACCCACCTCTCCCTGTACTGAAAAGTAATAACTCACTCAAAATCGTTGTGGACATCCATAAAAGAAAATGCATTTCTACATGCTCTGAGAAGCCTAGTTTGTTTACTTTTAAAGGATTGCCTGTGCTGTTGCTAGAGAGATAGCTCAACTGTTAAGGGCACTTTTGCTCTTACAGTGGACCCAAACTGGGTTCCCAGCACCCATACATGGTTCACAGCCATCTGTAATTCCAGTTCCAGCAGATTCAAGGACTTCTCCTGGCTTCTACAGGCACCAGGCAGACACATAGTACAAATACATACATATAAACAATCTTAAACATAAAAATGCTTGCTTTTATAAAATTGTTTTTGTCCATGTAGTACACTTGACACCGTCCAAATCACCATTAGCTATTGAGTGCTTTATTTATAAAGTCTGTTATATCTTGGCACAAAATTTCACAAACCCTGCCTTCTCCCCCCTCACCCAGCCTAATCTCATATTATTTTTACATGCATTTTAGACTTATTCCGTTAGACTTAGGAACAACTTCCATGCTTGAATTGTGGAAATCTTTAAGAGTTCAAGTCGGATGGGTTCCCTTGGGAGTTTCTCCAGCCTTTAGTAACTATCACTTGAATTTCACATCCTCTTTTTAAAATCTCTCCATGCTACCAGCTTCTGTCAAATAGAAGGCAATGATGTGTGTATGAAACTACTCCTATAGGAGATTTTAATTCCTCTGAGAGTGTAAAGGTGGCTGGGTTTTTTGTTTGTTTGTTTGATTTTTGTGTTTTGTTTTTTGCCAAACCATGGGACCCCTGGTAATTATATCAAAGATCTTTACTCCCTTGAAACCAGAATACTCATTTTTGTATGTTTCTGTTAGAGTTTCATGGTTTCACAAGACAGAATAATTTAATTAATATTGGTGGTGTTTTTCCTATAGTTTTCCCATGATGATGGCCTGCAAGCTTTTCTCTTGTCAGAGCTGGCCTCAGGGCAAAAGGCCCAAGGTAGGAATGGTAAATACTAGCAGGTACAATTTGTCTAGTTGAAAGGTTCTAAAGTGAAGAATGAGATCAATTCAAACTTAGTAACTCCAGATCTAAAACACCATGTTTCTGTTTTTGAAAGGATTGACAGGACCAAGAAAAGCAATTGAGAAAATGTATGGCTATGAAGAATAATCAAATGACCATGGGCTTGGAAACAAAGGAAGAAAGAGGCTCAGAGTAGTCAAAACCTGAACTCCAGAGAAGGAAAAAGAAAAGATTGGAATAATTTTTCATAATCAGCATGCTAAGACAATTTCACCACAATTTCCATTAGGTCTTGAACATGCCTTTTAAGGCTGCTACCATCTGGGGAGACTAGAGGCTCTAATTGGAACCTGATGGCTCCATTTGTCATCAAAATCCATCTTGAGACATCTCTGTATTTCATTTTCACCTCCATACAAAAACTGCACCCTCTTCTCCCTCTGTTTTTTTTAGGACGCACTGAAGAAGAAAATATGGGGGTTCCATAAAGTGCTTGTATAGGCATGAGGAACAGTTAGAGCCCAGAACCTACATTAAAAAGTCAAGTATGGTAGTATATGTTCCTAAAGCCAGTACTGGGAGAATGGAGACAGGAGGCTCCTTGGGAATTAATGGCTAACCAGCATCATGTATTTTGCAAGTCCAAAGTCAGTGAGAGACCTTGTTTCAAAAAGCAAGGTAGTTCCTAAGGAATGATACTTAAATTTGATCTCTGATCCATTCCCACAGATGTGCACCTGTACACACACACACACACACACAAGCACCCACGTTCACTCAAGCACAGAGATAGATAAATAAATAGATAGATAATAGATAGATAGATAGATAGATAGATAGATAGATATAGATAGATAGATACATACATACATACATACATACATACATACATACATACATNAGGAAGGAAGGAAGGAAGGAAGGAAGGAAGGAAGGAAGGAAGGAAAAGAAAATGAAAGATTTTACTAACAAAGTAGTCATAAGATGAAGGAAAATTCCTGCTGAACATGTTCTATCTTAATTTTTCAATTATGGAGAAATTTCTCAAAATGAAGGCATGAGTGGGTAAGCTCATCAGCCCATCCTAACATTTGAAATTAGAAAGAAAACAATGTATCAGATGACACCATTTTTTGACATTCACAGATTGAATATTAAGAAGGAACTTCCTTACCCCAAATGCCATGTTTGTCACAAGAAGGTGCCATTCCACCCACCTTCTTGGGTTAGGAGCAGGGGAGTGGTTCCAGATGCATCTGGCAGGGTTCTTGTAGTGGGCAGTGAGTCTAAAAGCATATGCTGTCACTACTGTGATTCATCGCTACACAGACTAATGCTCCCTGGCACTGTGATCCTCAGTTTTAAGGGCACTAATTGTAAATGTCATTGAAAAATGACAAACAGGAAGCAACTAACTTTATTTTTTCTAAAAAAATACATCTGCTTATAGAATAATAGGGATCTAATTTCCTACTGCATTCTGAGTGGGGAATGTGGGGATCGGGTCTTGCAAGTACATTTCACTTCGTACCTCTTTTCCATGGAGAAAGCACTGCTAATGTCTTTCAGTCTTAGTTCCTGTCCCTGGGAAACCCTAGAAGCTTCCTTAGGCTCATGCCTTGTCAGCCATTTTGTAGAACCCAACGCCACCTAAATGAACTTTCAGCTGCAGATTGTCATGAATTAAATGAACAGGATTACATACGAGAAGCCTGTTCCCACTCTAGCCTTAAGTAGTCATGCCCCTCCTGCCCCTGAAAATTAGTAACCAAACCCCATAGCAATTATTGCAGGAGAAAAATAATTACTTTACAAGCAATTTAAGATTGGCCTATACAATGTATCCTCCTCTTTCTCCTGCTCCTCCTCCTCATCTTCCTCCTCTTCATCATCATCCTCCTTCTCCTCCTCTTCCTCCACCTCTTCTTCTTCTTCTTCTTCTTCTTCTTCTTCTTCTTCTTCTTCTTCTTCTTCTTCTTCTTCTTCTTCTTCTTCTTCTTCTTCTTTTTCTTCTATTTCTGACATCTGATGACAACCATTGTTACAAGTAAATCATATTCATTTAATCTGAAACAAAATGTACAGAGGCAATACGGGATCTAAAGAGAGATGAGAATAAGTAATGGATAGTTATCAAGGGGGCTTTTTGTATTCCTGTTGTTGTATTCCCTGTGCTAGGGTGATAAATAAGTTATGTTATTTTGAAGGAAATGGGGGAAGAGTCTGCGATGTAGCTCAGAGTTAGAGTACAAGTTTAGCATGCACCAAGTCTGGGATCTATGCTCAGTCGTATAAAAAGAGACAGATGACTGGGGGTATGGCTCAGTGGCACAGCACTTGCCTAGAATGCACAAGTTCCTAGATACTATCCGCCATACTTTACAATAAGAGACATAAGATTATTATTGTAAAAGACATCATCCCTGAGGATCACATGGCCTGTCTTTATATGTATATACAGAGGCTCCACTTGTTCCAAGGAGAGTGATTGATTCTGTCTGACCCTCAGTGTCCTAACAGAAATAATGATAGAAGCTATCTGATTGGATTTTTGGAAGGTCAAACAGCTGAACTACTGTATATAAGACGCTCATAAGAATTCCAGGGACACAAGGAGACCTAAACACACTTGTCGTGAAGGTAGGAACAGCAGCAGCAGTAGCCAAGATACCAGGATGAGATGCTAGTAGTTAGGTTAATATCAGCCATAGATTCTAGAAGTAGAAGGAAGTCATCTTAGCAATGAAGTTCAGAACATTAATACTCAAATGAAAATTGGTAGCAATTCTAATCTGATTCTAATCAATATCAACCATCTAATGCCATATGATTAACAATACAAAAAACACTGCAATTATTAGCATTCCCAATAATACAAATATGTTAGGCCCTCAACGTCCTTGCAGAGTCAATTAACACAATGTAAAACTGATCTGTTTTATACAAGAAATTATGGATGCATCAGTACTGCTATGAATGTGATGTCCTTCTATCTTTCTCTCAAAGAAGGTGAATGCATCTTAGAGCAATTTAAGGAAAAGAGAGCAATCTGCAGATTAAAGGGATGAAAATCACAGAGGACCCATTGAAGTAAGGGTTATTTATGGTCTGTGTTGATTACCAGTGAGGAGAAAATGCTACTTTGCAAAGAATATAGAGGAACTTGCCCTGAAGAGAAAGAAAGCAGAATATTACACCAGCAATAGCAGCTTTCAAATTGCCCATTCATTTCTACTACTTTTTGAATGATGGTGGCCATAAACATGGTACCAGAAAATGTACAATTTGGAACTTAAAAGTGTGTGTGTGTGTGCGCGCGTGGATGCACACATGCATGTACATATAGATTCAGACATGCTGCAGTTTGCATATGGAGGAGACAAGTTCCCGGAGTCAGTTCTCTCCTTCCACCTTAGGAGATCCAGAGATGAAACCCACATCATCAGACCTGCATACCAGTGCTTCTAAGCACCGAGCTCTCTCCCCAGTCTACGAATCAGGTGTTCACTGCATCAGATGGATATCACAGTGTGTCTACTTGTAATAAACCACACTGCTCTGGGGCAATGAGTTCAAGTGTGACACTTGTTTTATAAATTGAATTTCTTTCAGTGGGAATAATCCATGAGAAATGGATTGGAGCTCAGTGCATATTTCATGTTTGCGTATGCATAGGCTCTTCTGAGAGATGCAGTGTGGACTCAGAATACTGTACTTTGCTGGATGGAGCTTCATAGGCACACACTAAAAGCGCACATAACCAAACCCGCAGGCTCCCTCTCATATCACTGCTGCCTCAGTTGAAGGAATGGGAGGAGCCTTATTTCTTCTCATCCGATATCACAGCTTCCTCTCGCACTTCCAATCTTCCTGCTTCCTCTTTCTACCACTCCACTGCAACTTAGGAGCTGCAATTCTTTCCAGCCCCCTCTTCCCCAAGCAAACTCCAGGTTTGAAGGGAACAGGACATGTGCATGGTAGGTATTTACATATTTCTCAATCATTCTTTGTATGCAGAATTGTGTTAGCATTTATTGATCTCTCGTCCTTCCTTCAAATACGTCATAAAAAAAAGTCTTGGGTAAATTAAATGTTATGTTCCTTACCTATTGTCCCTGTAAATTTAGTGTTTTCTTAATCCACAGCATTGCTTATGCAGTATTCTAACCCAAAGTGAACAAAACTTCCTCTAAATCATCTCCAGCCTAAACAAAAGAAAGAAATAGAGCCTACTGATGAATTCCACTAAAAGGACATAAAGCTCAGAGTCATACTGTGATTGGCTATAGCAAGGAAACTCAATAGTCTTCAAGGTGGAGACCTTGAGTAGCTCTCAGAGGACAGGGGACTGAGAGTATAAACTTGGGCTACTCCAAATCAAAAAAAAAGGCACTTTCCCATTGAAGTGTCATCATAGAATCAGTACTCCAGGTCTGATTCTCACCAAGAATTGTCTTTCTGTAATTGCTAATATTTGTTACTTAGAGTCCATTCAGGTGAGAAAACATCTGAGTTGAGATTGGGGGAATAAAGAGGCTAGAGAAACGGATCAATGGTAAAGACAATCGGTTGCTCTTCAAGAGGACCCAGGTTGAAGACTCAGCACCCACAGGGTAGCTCCCAGCTATCTGTAGTTCCAGTTGCAGGGAATGCAACACTCTCCGGCCTTCGGTGGCACAAAGCACCCATGTGGCACACGGACAAATATGTAGGCAAAACATCCACACACACAAAATAAACATAAATAAATCTTAACAAGAAAAATCCAAATAACAGTTTGTGTAAGCAAGCCTACAAAAAGGCATGTTGGCCTCTGGCATTTTGGAGACAGAATTCAAGTGTTATGGTGGCTCCGTTTGCCCATCCATCACTAGATACTGGCACAAGTTTCCTGGAACTGGCACCTAATGTGACAGGAAACCTTGGACTGGCATTCTTATAAGACTTGTCATAATAGAAGAAATAAGCTGTTCTTTGTCAGCTAAAGTTCAAAATTTCTGGTCCAGTGTTCTCCTTAGATCAGGTTAGGTCCCAAGCTTTCATGACAGTAGCCGCATCACTATAAATAAATGGCTTAGAAGAGAGGTTCCTAAGGAAGAAAGACCATGTTAAAAGATGAGGGGAAACTCACAGAGAGAAATCTTGGGCTGAGATTTATTAAGGTAATTGATCGGGAAGAAACTAGCAGGATTAATAATATGAAAAAGGATGAAAGAAGAGAAAATCAGATTGTATTGGATTCTACTAATATTGCTTGAAACTTTTAATGCTTTTTTTTGACAGAGTTATATTATACATCCCAAGATGGCCTATAATTCACTGTGTCCATTATGCTGGCCTCAAACCACAGAGATCCGTCTTCTTTTGCCTCCTGAGTATTGGAATTAAAGGCTTGTGCCATTACACTTGCTGAAACTTCTATTTTAAAGTTGTGTAACAAAATGTATATACACATGTACCCACATGGGCTGTATGTGTCTCCTGCGTAACAACAGAAAACAAAATTGTGTGGGTGTGTGTGTTTTGAGCAGAGGAGTAGACATAGATGCAGGGGTATGAACATGTGTCAATGTCACTGCTTCTCAAGTATTGTAGTGCTAAAGTCCTTTAATACAGTTCCTCAAGCTGTGATGATCCCCAGCAATAAGATTATTTTCATTGCTACTTCATAACTGTAATTTTGCAAATGTTATAAATTATAATGTAAATATTTTTGAAGGCAGAAGTTTCCACAAGGGGCCGCAGCCCACAGATTGAGAACCACTGGTCTACATGCATGTAGAGGCCAGAGGACGATCTCAGGTGATCTCCTCAGAAACGCTATCCTTCCTTTTGTGTTTGTTTGTTTAAAGATTTATTTTTTGTGTGTATGAGCATTTTGCCTGACTGCATGTATGCATACTCTGTGTGTGTGTGTGTGTGTGTGTGTGTGTGTGTGTGTGTGNTGTGTGTGTGTGTGGTGCCACAAGACGCCAGAGGATGGCACTGGTTCTTTAGGAAGTGGAGTTACAAATAGTTGTGAGTAGCCATGTGGGTGCTAAGAACTGAATCCAGGTCCACTACAAGAGCAGCCAGTCCTCTTAGCCACTGAGCAATCTCTTGAGCCTCAGACCCCTTCATTTTTGAGACTATGTCTCTCATTGTCCTGGACCTCACCAATTCCACCAGATTGGCCAGCCAGCACATTCCCAGGGCTCCTTCATCTGTGTCTCCCTTGCCCTCGGATTGAAAACTTATGTCATGGTGTTAGGGATTGAACTCAGGTTCTCAGACTTGTACAACAATCGCTTTATAGGCTAAGCCTTCTCCCCAGCTTCAGAGAAAAAAAAAAGCTTGTTACCATGAATTTTGAGAAGAAAAAAGGGAAATTAGGATACTACAATTATTAAACATCAGAACCTCATTCAGGGGAATAGCAGGTATATACAGCTCAAGTTCATCACCATCCTCTCATTCAATGCAGTTGTGGCTCCAAATGCAGTTGTGACTTCGGGCAGCAAAAATGGTGTCACTGGGGATTTTTTTTTATGTGTGAACTGTTTCACCATATCATGTTGATTAGAAGTGCTTAGGAATCAAAACACATGGGTGTGAATCCCTTTTCGATATGACATCCAAACAATAAAGCTGCCTGAGAATTTAATTGGTTTTATTATAAACACCAAGAAAATTATTTTAATTACTTAATTGTTTATGATGATCCTTAAAAACTTCCTTTCAGTTGTATGATTAATGCATGCTTGTTAGAGACAATTTATTCATTACAGAAAAAGCGGGAAAGAAAAGACCTCTTCAATTCTTGTAAACTCAAAGGCGGCAGTACACAGGACACAGGCAATCACATTTGCCACTCTGTGAAACTCCAGCATTACAAGCTGTGTTCCCTATCAATGGCAACCAATGTCATTAGGCAATGACTCAGGCTTTAATTATCAGGTACCCATGGAACCATCCATTCCAGATATCAATTTAGCAAACCCTCTCTGCTCTTCAGAACCAGTGCTCTTGATTGCCTAACCAACAGTCATTTCCTCTTTCCTCCTAGTGTCTCAATTTGGCAGAGACAGCCTCGGGTGGCCGTGCATGGGTCTGGTGGTATGATGGCGATTAGGGAACCTGAAATTTGGTCTCAACAATAAAAGCCCACTCTTACAGAAGCCAGTGCTTGTCAACGTGAGACTTCATTGCTATTTTGAATGAACAAATTCATTGTAGGATATTTTGCTCGTGGCAAGCTGCCAAGAATCCCTAGTCTCCTCCTACCATTGCTCATAGCCTCAACACCATCCAACATAAAGAACTAAACCCATTGACACTTGTCAGTGCTGACCTAGGCGTGAGAATCAATAGGATCCTAAAATAAGCATTGAGACACTTTTTCTATTAACTACCAGAAAGCCATTCATTAACTTCCGTGGACCCTATGATCTATGTTACAACTATTCAAGTCACCCCTTTTCATGTAAAACTCAGCAGCTATCTATATGTGAAGGAATGGACAAGACCAAGGTCTACTGGCTCAGTTTGTCAGTCTACAAATCTTAAGCAGCCCTGAAGGTTCTGTTTGCCAGGTAGATTCAGGAAACATGTGGGATAGGATGACAGTTTTAAACAATGAATAAGTGGGGGACTCTGCTATGAGGCAGGCAAGGAACAAGCCCTATTCACCACTGGTCTTCATGTTGTTAAGTACGGAAACCATTATACATCCACAAAAGGGAAGTAAGACGACAACATGGCACCTCAATAGGCCAGCAGAAGTAAAGACAAAGAAGCCAGTTAAGTCTTCAGGACCTGGCCCTTTCTCTGTATTTCTTATGGGCCACCATACATTGTCCACCTCCCTCAGCTATTTTTCAGCGTGTTTTCTTCTTGCTTTACAGTTCTGAGAATAAACTTTGGAGTCTTAAACACTCTGCTGCTGAGATACAACTCGGCATGCATGGCTTTGTTTTTCTGTTACTGCTGACTATATTCCAATGCATAGACTTTCAACCTGACCACAGAAAAAGAAGATAACATATGATAACATTCTCTACCAGAATATGAGTGTAGGATTTAGATGTACATTTTTAGCTACCACCCAAACTCAAGTGTTTCTTTTTGTTGCTTTCCAAATACAGCTCTAGTGCCTAGGACGTAGCTCCATGGTAGACCCATATGTTCATTCTCCAGAACCAGGGAGAAGTTATGGGAAAAGATCATGTGGATTGATTCCTTAATAAAATGGTGGTTACTGGAAAGCAGTATGTTGAATACTTCTTCAATTCATCTTCCTTTTCTCCTCTATTTGACTAGAACTCAGATTTTGACTGGTAGCATCTCTGGAGAGGTAAGCCTGGAATGACCACCTCCCCTTTTAAGGGGGAATTCTCAGCTTCTAGAAAGAAATGTGATTTCATACTAACAAAGAAAGAGCCATGCAAGGGCAAATACTTACAAAGCCCCAGTTACCGCCTGCTCCCTGTCCGTGAACTAAATCAGATAATGGCATATGCCAAGAGCTCTTGTAGCCACTTTCCTCCCATGAGGCCATCAAGCCTAAGGCTGAAGGGGCATAAAGAGAAGTAGCCCATATGCATGTTGACCTGGGTCAATGTGCTGCAATTTAGGAATCACCTATTTCTAGGACTATATGGCTTAAGCCACTATTCATGTGACATTTCCTTCTTTGCAGCTAAAATATCCAGAAAGGATAGACTAGTGGTGGCATGCTTCACTGTAAAAACACAGAAGCTATTCAAGTTAGACATGTACCAATAAGGAGAGAGATGTCTTGAAATAAACAACCAGTTTATTGGAGGGCTGATGGTGTTAAAACTCCATGAAGTACACATCAACTGAATACCCTAGTAGGGGATCCATGTGAAGCTCTTTTTCCAGCTTGGCTTTCCATGCCGGCCTTAAAAGCATCCACTGAAACAGAAAAGTGACCACTGGGCAGGAGGAACAGTTTATCTTCACTTTGCTTTTACATTTTATATATTTATTCATTTTTACTGGTGTGTGGATGTAGTGTGTGTGTGTGTTTACATTATTTTTAGGAAAGGAGAGCATGTATGTCAAGAGAATATAAACATTGAAAATACAATTTCTGTTTGAGCTCTCCAAGATCTATTTGTGCGGAGAAATAATTTTTATGGTAGGAATATTTATATAGAAGAAACACCCGGTACAGGGGTGTAGCTCAGTGTAAAAGAGCTCACCTAGCACCGGCAAGGCCCTAGATTCTATCCTCAGTACCAAAGGGGGAAAATATACACGCAGAGGAGCATCTGTAATACAAAGCAATGTTATCCAAATCCCATTTATGCATTTTATCACAAAGAGAGAGAGAGAGAATCTCTCTCTCTCTCTCTCTCTCTCTCTCTCTCAGAGAGAGAGAGAAGGAGGGAGCGAGGGAGGGAGGGAAGGAGAAAGGTGATTCTAAACTATAGGCTCTGGATTCATCCATGGTCTCTGCCACTGCTGCTCAATTCTGTTGTTTTGCCACAGAAAATATAAAAATTATTAAACATTATTTTATCCTCCCCCAAAAACCATTCATGGATACTGAAATTTGAATTTCATAAAATATTCATATTCCATGAACTATTATGATTTAATTTTCTGGAAACATTTTCAAATACTAAAACTATTCTTAGCTTAAGACAAACATGTGCAGGAGGTTGGATTGGGTCCACAGACGAGGCTTTGCCAATCCCTAAGCTTTGATTTATGACACAGCAAAAATCATGAAATGACTTCTAGATGAGCTCTAAAACTAGGCAACGTGTCAAGTTACTGTTCTGGTGATCATGTAAAAATGGTGACGTGGTCAGGGTGTGTAGTGCACACCTGCAACTCCAGCTCTCAGAAGACAGAGACTAGGGGATGTAGTGTCTGAGGCCAGCCCAGGCTACATAGCGACCATGTCTAAAAATTCCAATCACCCGCTTATCACGTTACCAACCCTGGATCCCATCTCCAGCAGTGACCCTAAAATATTACCATGCACACCCGTAATGCTAGGCTGTTTAACACATCATCCTATTGGAGATAAATGTGAGCTTACAATGTTTTCACAACTCTATTAACACTGAAGGGAGACAACATAAAGACTTAGTGAGGAGAAGAGGATCAGAGAGTTTATTGTCTACAGTGGTTTTAATAAATTTGGTAAAATTGTATTTTTCAGCCTGTCAATGTGATATCAATCGGAAAAACAAATTATGAATTAATGGTACCTGGATGTGTATTTTTAGACAGTTGTGAGTTTCCAAGTGTGTGCTAGGGAACAAACCCAGGTTGTCTACAAGAATAGTAACTGTTCTTTACTTTTGAGCCATTTCTTTAGCGCCATAAGAAATTTCTTAAAATTGTTTATCTTGTGATAAAAGGATAGAATTTTTAATGAAATGAAATTTCAAGAGAATAGCACATAATTTTCCATGATATGTATAAGGAAGCAAAAGATTGATTTGCTTGAAAAAAAACTATCAGAAATACCAAGTACTACTACCCAAGTGTCCCTTACCACCAAGAATAACTTGCATGAAAAATGTTATTTGTCAAGTGTAATACCTCTGAGCAATAGAATGTCCACAATCTTAGCAAAAACCTTTAAATATCATTTTAATAGTATGTCAAACTACCTTCTGGTTTTTATGGGTTTTGAAGTATTCAGTAAACTGTTACTGGTGTCATTTAAAAAAAAAAGCTGGCCATGGGATCCAAAGAAGTTGCTATAAAGAAATTCATCACATTGTTATCCAAAGAAATATACTGGAAACAATCTAAATGTTAATGAAATAGAAAATCATTAAGTAAATGCTGTTTCATATGGTTGTTAAAAGAGTGGTTAATGACATGGGAACATAATATTTTTTGAAAACTTAAGTGTTATTATTTTCATATTTATATTATCTATGTGAGATAAATGGAAAACAGAAGGCTAAATGATTATAGCAGAGCTGTCTTTTCCTTTGGATATTCTTTTTTATAAGGATATGAGTGTTTTGCAGGCACGTGTGTCAATGCACCACATGCTTCTCTGGTGCCTGAGCAGGCCAGAAGAGGGCCTCCAATCCCCTGGAATTGGAGTCACAGACAGTTGTGAGCTACAAAGTGGGTATTGCAAATCAAACACAGGTCTTCTGGAAAAACGGCCATTGTTCTTAACTTCTGATCCATCTTTCCAGCCTCTCTTTTGGTTTTTGAATTTCAAATGAGACCTCTAAAGGTCTTATTTTTACAATCAGAAAAAAAACATTAAGAATATTTTGTTAGTGTGTTCAATATTTTGTTAGTGTGCCTTGGATTTATGTGGCTACTCCATTAACGTCTTTGAAACCCAAGTTTATTGGTAAACATGTAGCATATTCCTTGCATTCAAAAATCAAATAAAATTATATAATGCATCTGGGAATGTAGAGCCAATGGCCTCATGTCCTCTAGTCCATTACACAGTACTCTGAGTACTACAGCTTTACAAAGCTAAATATTTTAGTAATATCGTGCATATCCTTCCAGACATTTGAATTCAGGCTTCTAAATCAATTCGTACCTTGTTGCTTTCATGTAGCAATAAATGTACCTGGAGATCTTTCTACATTACAGCAAACAGCAATGCCTTCTTGATTTCATAGCTATGCTGTATTTCTTATTAGTGTTTTAGTAGGTTTTTATAATTCCATTTGTTCCAATTTGTTCATTTGGTGAAACATTTTAAGAGAAATAAAGAAACTGACTCTAAGTCAAACATAAGCAAAATAATGCCTTTTATGTGGAGTAGTGAGTAGTGTTGCACTTTTTGGTCCTATACTTCATTTTTCTAGTACAGTATATACAAAATATCAAACAATATGCTTTGTAATATTGCATTTAAGTGCACAAACTTCTTATTATCAAATCTTCAAGTATTGTATATAAGCATGATATAAACTTTCTTTTGGCAGTAAAGATAATATGGTTTACAATAGAATTATCAAGACTAGAAGGCAGAAAAAGAAAACAATAATGAGAATGACAGAGAGGCTCAGATGTAGGGCTGGGTCCTAAGCTGTAGGTATAGATAGTGGCTCATTCCCAAGTGTTCAATAAACATGCAGTGGTGTTATAGTCCAATCTGTTGAATGAAGTCCCAAAGCAGGAATATCTGTGATCATTAATATTTGACACTGTAGGGACACAGTATGCCTTTACCCTAATTCATTCATAATCTACTAAATATTATGAACAAAAGAAGTTAGAAATCAAGGGGGGTTACTCTCAAAGAGCTCATAGATGAAACACAGCCTAAAATCATACTCAGTCCTAATGCCATTAACCTTGAACAGCGACTGCCATCATGAAGCCACAACTACGGCATCATAGGAAAGGAAACATCTGTCCTCATGTTTCCAGCTTTGCCAGATGGTACTCCTCAAGACGAATCTAGCTTCTGGGACCAACAGGTCAAACCAAGCCAAGAAGTTCTTCAAATTAGAAGCAATAAATAAGTGGGCAACAGGGCTGGCAAGAGCTCAGTGGGTAGACTGCTTGCAGTCCAGCCACCATGTCTTAGTTACTCTTCTATTCCTGTGAAGAAACACCAAGAACAGGCCAACTTATATAAGAATAGAAAACATTCAATTGGAGGTTTACAATTCAGAGAGTGAGGCTATAAGCTTTGTGGTGGAAAACATGGCAGCAGGAAGGCAGGCATAGCACTGGATCAGTAGCTGGGAGCTTACACATTTATCAGCAAGTAGGAGGCAGAGATAGCTAAATAGGAATGGCCTGCACTTTTGAAACCTCCAAGCCTACCTCCAGTACACCTCTCTGCCAACAAGGTCACACCTCCTCTTCTTTTCCAAACAGTTCTATCAACTGGGGATGCAGTGTTTGAATATGTGAGCCTACGAGTCATTCTCATTCAAACTACAACACGTGGTGACCTGAGTCTGATGCCCAGAATTGACATAAAATTGAAAGGAGAGAAGAAAAGCCACAAAGCTGTCCTATGACCTCCATATGCATGGAGTGACACACATACACCATACACATACAATTATAATAGTTAAACAGTTTTAAAAGAAACATACAGCAAAGGCTTTCTTCTACTAAAATGGACATTCTGTGACCAAAAGAAGTCACTGGACCAAACCCAATGTAATGGAGCAGGAAATACTGCCTAACTCTAGTGGAAGGAACTGCAATGCCACATAGAAAGGCTTCAATTCAGGAGAGGTTTAAGAATGCAAAAGAGCCAAGCATGATGGCCCAAACCTTTAGTCCCAGAACTCAGGAGACAGAGGTGGGTAGATCTCTGTGAGTGTTTAGCCAGCATACTCTACAGTAAGTTCTGGGCTAGGAAAGGCTATATACTGCAATCTTCTCACAATGATAAAAAATATAAGAAAGAAAAAGCAATCTATCACACAATGAGTAAGTGTTATGAAGAGGCTGGGATGTAGCTCATTCAGTTGGTAGAATGCTCACCTAGAATGCAAGAAGCCCTGAGTTATATCTCTAGACTGGCATAAGCCAGGTATAGTGACTCATGCCAGTAATTTTAGCCCCCAGGCTGCCCAGGGAGGAAGAATAGAAATTCAAGGTCATCTTCTGCTACTTGGTGAGTTTTAAGTGGGTCTTGGATACATTGAGATCCTTTTAGAAAAAGATAGTATTATGAGAAAGGAAGGGACCAGATTGCTAGGAATGACTGGATGTACAACTAAATTAAGCTTCACAGCTTCTCACATGATTAGATATGGCTAGAGCTCTGATTCTTGAAAATGCATACAAAGATGAAAGAATTTAATATGGACCACAACCCTCCAAACCATTCCACCCTGTCGTCTATACACCCCCAATCTATCATCTATATAGGATCCTATATTGAGGATTAGAAATCTTGTGTCTTCCAGGTTCCCCCAATGGTTATATGAGTAGAGTATGCTCTGAAAGGACCACTTGCATAGCGTTAAGAGTCAATGCCCAGTAGAGAGGGGCTGGAAAGGCTAAGCCAGGAAAGGTGCTGATGTTCCTTCTCCTGAGACAAGAAGGTGACACCAAGCATATGGCTCTAGCTCTAAGGAGTAGAGAAAGATCAAGGAAGGAGAGTCAAATATCATACTTGTGGAAAGGGCAGGTAAATCTCATCAATATCTTGGGCCTTAAAAGACTCAATGGTCTCTGCCTCGACTGTGGGACACTGCCCCAACAAACTGGCCACTGGCCATAGATATCAACAGCCAGAGGGGGTCATGCTGTGATTCAGTGAAACTCTGTTTCCAAAAACAGATGGTCAAAACACAGTCGGTGCAAAAAAGCCGTGGTAAACAAATTAAGTGGCCTCTTGTTTGTCAACTTGGGCCCTGTGGCATTGCCCTGATGCACAATTCATTTCTACATGTGACTGGCTTGGGACAAAGTAACCCCAGAAGCCATTCCCTACTAATAGCTCCTGTACCAGGGTCAAGAGTGGTAGAGTGGACCATGCATTGCATAACAGAGAAGCATTCAACTCAAGGAGCCCTTGTGAAAGCAGCGTGGTTAGACATGTGACCCAGGGTAGAACAGACATAGACGCTCTCAATCAACCTGGCTGTGAGTTCACATGAAGTCAACAACTGCCCCAGCACTACTGTATATCGTCTTAACCTTCACTGGACAAATTTCAACACTAATTTTGAGCATATCTGTCAGATAATCATGTTTTATTTTTCTATTAAGCAGATGCCATAAAACTTAAGGACATATAAAAAAATAAAAAACCCAACCATGCAGTAATGGTCATTATAGGGAGATTAATTTCCTTCTTCAAACCTTTTGTTTCCTACAACAGACATCTAGAAAAAAATAATTTTAATTAAATTATAACTTTTGTCATGGAGATGATAGCAGCAAAGCTCAGGTTTCTTCCAGACTCAAGCTTATGACATTTTAGTTGTCAATCATACTGAGAAAAAGTATACTTCATGTGTCAAAACAGAAATTGCAGTTTGCTCTGAGACCTAAGACATTTGTTTTATTTTATTTTAAAGATTTATTTACTTCTTTACTTTTATATGTACAAGTATTTTGACTGAATGTACATCTGTCTACCATGTGTATGCCTGGTACCTACAGAGGCCAGAAAAGGGTGTTAGATCCCCCGGCACTGGCTGTGAGTCACCATGTGGGTGATGGGAATTGCTCCCAGACACTATTCTTAACTATTGAGCTATCTCTCCATGCCTCAGGCCATTTATTTTTAAAACTTCAATATTTGCACTTGCTTACATTCAAGAAATGCTGATTGTGGTCATTGTTCAACTAAATATATATGGCCACTGATTGGCAACTTGAATTAGAATGGATTGTACACAGCTTCATTCACTTCGTATTTAGTAGAGGGTATTTGTCACATGTCAAATTTGTAAGCCCTACATGAAAATGTGACAGTTCAGTCAGGAAATTCTTCTTTTCCCATGCTAGGGAAAAATTAGGAATGTGGACTTCATTATCTAAAACCAAGGCTTAGATTTCTTCCAGATACCTCCCAGAGCCTAGGTGCATAATGACCCTAATTATTAAAGAAGTGAGCTGCACTGAACCACATGGTAGAAAAATGGTTTCGACTCCAAGGCTCTATGTATGTGTGAAATTCTTCAAAAAGTGAAGTTCAGCTCAATTGCACGTTCTTCGAAGTTACCTAGATTCCTCTGCATACAAAAAAATCTACTTCTCTAGTATTTCCTTTGGAAACAGATTAATGAAGGTCAGTTGCCATTAGCATCCAATGGCTCAAGTGTCCTGTAAGGAAATCATAGCGTTCTTCTGTTCACTGGCAAATGCTAGAGAAAGTTGACCCAGTATTATTGACACTAATTTTTTACCCAAGTTAAATTATATGTCTAAAAGCCTCTGAAAAGCCAGTAACACTCTGTAGAGGAATTCACCAGGCCAAAGAAAACAGGCCAACTGAGTGACCAAAGAATCTGCATTATTAATGTCCCCAGGTACAACCTGTGGGAGAAATATGATCACTTATGAGGGCCAGGTTCAAACAGTTGAAATGTTGAATATCTTAAGTTTCACTAGTTGTGAATATATGTCAGTGAATTTGAGTATTTAATATTTATCTGGCATGTGAGGACATGTGTTTACCTACGTCCGGACAGTGACAAAGAAAGAAAAGCAGGAAATGCTACTACAGCTGGGTATAATTGTGAACTTTGGAGGTAGAATTGGCAGTCTAAGGCCAGCTTAAATTATATAAGACTCTCCCCATGGCCAGGCAAGTCACAGACCCTAGGACAGAACCAAATGACTCTTAATGATGAATCACTATACCCACAGATAGATGCATCACTCAAACCTCATCAGAGACTTTTCGGTTTGCCCCCAGATGATGATCAATACAAAGCCCACAAGTGACCAAAGAACAGAGACTCAGCCTGCAGATTGCACAGCCCTAAATGTAACATCTATGCCACAACCCCTTTCCTGAGAATTCAGGGATCTTTGTGGGAGAGGGAACAGATAAGTGTGAGAATCAGAAGTGGTAGATGACTACAAGGAAACACTGTTCTCTAGACACAACAGGGCAGCTATGCATATGACACATATCAATTGTGACAGCATACAAAACCCCAATACAACCTCAAGCCAGACCAAATCTCAGCATGGAGATAATAGGTGGATACCCTACCCTAGGAGCTAGGAGCTATCCTTAGCTGTGGACAATGGAAGAGTCGGTTTTCTTTAGGAGTGTTGTCATTTGTTAAGAGTGTTGTCAAGGATGCTCCAGAAGGAGACCGCACATCCATAAACACATGGGCAGAACATGGTAGACTTGATCAGTGTAAAAATAAGGGCACAAAATTGTGTAGGCAGGGAAGGAGAGGAATACCAGAAAGAGTTGGGTGAAAGGATACAGATAGTTAAAATTCATTGTATGAATTTCTCAAAAAACAATAAGACAAATTTTTAAAAAGAAAAGAAGGAAGGAAGGAAGGAAGGAAGGAAGGAAGCTAGGACCAGAAGGAAGAAAAAAGTAAACTTTTCTGTAAGAGACTGTAAATGTTTTAGACACTGGGAAACAGTTTTTCTATGGCATGCTTTCAACTTTATTGTACAGCAAATTCAGTCATAGTCACTATAAAATGAATGGGCATGGCTGTGTTCCAATAAAACTTTATTTATGAATACCAGAATTTTAATTTCATATTTTTTCTTTTGTTTTGTTAAACCATTTAAAAATAACAAATTCATTCTTAGCGCACAGACTGTCCCATAATAACAACCTGGATTTGGCATTTAAATCACAGTTTGCTGACTTATTCTCTCTTGATATGATGAGGTTCCAGATCTTTTCATGGGGTTGGGTATAGAGCTCAGTTGGTAGAATACCTGAAAAACTTGCATGAAATGCTTAGTTAGGTCCCCAGTATTACATAAATTAGGTATGGTATTTTATCCCTATAATCTCAGCATTGGGAAGAGGAGGCAAGCCTATCAGAAGTTCCAATGCCATCCTCGGCTACATAGTGAGTTGAAGGACAGATTCAACTAGATGTGCTCTCCCAATAAAAACAAAAAGAAAGTGGCAGGGAATGTGGTGAATGCCTTTCATCCCAGCACTGGGAAGGCAAAGGCGGTTCTCTGACTTCTAGACTAGCCTGGTCTACATACCAGAGCTACACAGTGAGAACCTGTGACAAAAAAAGTAAAAGCACTTAATGGCATATGAGGGTGGTGAGCTTCAGAACTCTATGCATGTTTCAACAATCTTTTTTAAAGCCTCAATTTTTTCTAGTATGTTAAGAGCAGAAATCACTGCTTTCAAGATGGTTCCTTAAAGATTATACATTTCTAAAGGCTAGGACGATTACTCAGTAAGAGCATGCAAAATCTTACATTCCATCCCCAGCACAGTAGGAAAAGAAAAAGAAAGGAAAAGCAAAAACAGCATAGAGATCCATTGCTTATCCACCAATAATGCTAAACTACTATGGCAAACTGTGTGTGTAGGCATGTGTATGTGTGCATGTGTGTGTGTGTGTGTGTGTGTGTGTGTGTGATCTCTATGTCTCTGTGTGTCTGTGTAAAGAGGAGAGAACAGCTAACTAGCTGCAAGAGCTATAAGCAAAAAGCAAGTATTTTCAGGACATGCCTTTAAATCACAAGTTTCACCACCACTACAGTCTCTATAAGAGAGGGGGAGGGAGGGAGGGGAAGAAGGATAGAGAGAGAGGGAGGGAGGGAGAGAGAGGAGGAGGGAAGGAGAGAGGGAGGACTGAAATGGCAGGAAGCATGAGCTAGGTGCTTTCTCCCTAAAGCTGACTGACTAGCAGCCCCTGAGAAACTAAAGTTAAATATTCCTAAAACAGGAATCTAGTTCTGTTATGAAACTCTTCATCATTTCTCCTCCTGACAGCCATAGAAGTCAGCAGAATCAGAAAGGACTCAGAAGATGAGCAAGTAGCATCTTTAATAAAATTCAAATCCAGAGTCTTTGGGGTCTTTCACTGCTAGTCTCTAGAGCTCCCTATTATCAATGCCATTGCCAAAATTACTGTGGGGGGGAATAGAGAGGCCTAGAAGGCTCTACTCTTTTGTCTCCTTCTTTAACTCCCCTCTTTCCTGGGAAGAGATTAATTCTGGATAATGTAAAGGAAAAACAAGACAAGCTTCATTGTATCTAAGTAGGTTTTTCTATCAAAATCTAAGAAAATTATAAATGAAAATATTTCATTCTTCTTCAAAAGTTAAGGTACTTGCAACAAAATTAACACTTTACTTTCACACATTTTAGTAACTGCTATATACAACAACAATAATAATGGTAAAGCAAAATAATCCACGAAACAATTTGAAAATGTAAAATATAGCTTGTTATGAATTTTCTTACTGCCATAATGTAGAATCTTTGCATCAATACTTGGGACCTCGCCAACAAATTGAAATAAAGTTTGCTACTCAATTCATGAATGTATTGCTCAGTTTAATAAAGCCCCTACGATTTCAGGGTTTCAACTCACCTCCCTCAGGCAAAGGCAGCATAATCATATGTTTGTCTACTGAACTGTGTTCTTCTGTAAACATTTGCGACAGTGCATCTGCTTTACAAATGAAACAGTCAACACTGAGAGCAGTAACAATAAAAATGTATGCCTATTTTTATACTATTCCTGGGTTATAAAGCAATCATCTGTAATGCTCTCATCTACAAGGCTGAAAAAATGATATATAACTGTTACCAAGGAAACAGTAAAGTAAAAACTGCATATAAACTATCAAGATGTTTAATAACCAGAAAATTAGAATACGAAAACCATCTTTGGACAGAACCATGACACAGTGTGCCACACACAATGAATGCAATCCAGGGCCCTAACTCACACAGATGGCTTAAAGGGTCACCACCACTTGCAAGCTAATCTAGCTTGGCAGTATTTAAGTGACAATGATAAGATGGTACTGAGTTCTTGAGGGGCAATTAGAACTCCAACTTTTCATGTGATTAAAAAAGGCACCAAGTCAGCAGATAAATAGTTAAATGTAGGCTCCTCAGAAATTCAAAGCACTTGGCTTATTGATTTCAGCATAGATTAATATTCTCTTGGAATGCTCTTTAATGATCGCTGTCTTTACTCACAGATCGAACACTTGGCACATATCAGTTACAACAGCTGTTTTCTGAATCAACATTTTCAAAACAGAAGTTCCTAAGAACCAAAGACAAGGCTAAGAACCAAACCTAGGGCAACTACGTGTATTTGTCTGTAAGTTGGGAGAACTGAAGCTGATCAAAGTTAAATCCTTTAGGAAGATTATTCACCTGAAACCAGGGAAATCCTGCCATGTAAGCACGTTTATACCTGATTTTTTCTAACAGTGTTTAAAGCGCGCGC
>LOEQ01002530.1:157616-168933 GCA_001685075.1 Bramus lutescens
TCCCCCCTCCATCGAGGTCTAGGAAGGAGAGCATCCAAACAGACTAGGCTCCCAATAATTTTAAAAAAAAAATTAAAAACGGGGGATGGTCACAGCATGTACAAGGCTCCATGTTTAATCTCTAGCACCTAAACTAAAGCAAAGAAGACACAAAAGCATCTTAGCAAAGCTGGTGCCTAGTTGTAAGCACAAGGCCATAGCAGTAGCGTACAACAGAGATCAGGCAAATACCAGAAAATGTAGTATAAAAAAGTGGTCATAGAATCATACAGATAATTAAGACTATATTTGAAAGAATGATTTTGTGGCTTTACTACCGTTAAACAGTTAAATCATTATTTTTGAATGGTTAAGATGCAATAAAAATATAAAAGATGGTTATTTCTGGCATTCTAGTTCAATAAGAAAAGAGTTTTTGCCTGTTAGAGTAAATTGTCATAGATAAAATGTGATAGTAAGTGCCATTCAGTAAACAAAAAGCATACACAATGAGCAAAAAGTCAAAATGGACTAGTGAAGTAATATTTCAATTTTAAAAAGATGAAGTCGAAATATGCATGAATATCTAAAGACTAAAAATATTATGTATAAGCTTTTCAGGAAAGTAATACAGGGCTATATTATTTACATAAAACAGCAGAGAATAAGAACTGATCTGCAAGAGAGATTGATTCACTCATTTATAGTGGAATGGGAATTCATGTTTATTTGATGAAAGTCATAAGAATTATCCCAAAACATTCTGTAAAAATGGAAGCCTGTGACTTAAAATTTCTTGAACTATGTACTGTCTCTAAGGATGGTGAGCAAAACCAAAAATTCACAGAAAGAGAACAAAGTAAAACCATTCATGTTTAAGAAAAGAACACATTTTGCTAGAGAGATGGCTCAGAAGTTAAGAGTACTTGCTGCTCTTCCAGAGGATGTGAGTTAGGAAACCACCAAACAAATTTGCTGGGGCTCCCAATGGTTGGTATCTCTAGGTCCATGAGATCTAGCACTCTCTTCTAGCCTCCATGAACAACCACACATACATGGAATTTATACATACATACACATAATTTTTAAAGAAAAATAATACATAAATATTTTAGAAAATGAGAATGATGGTTGAAAGGAAAGTAGAAAAATTTAAGGAAAAACATATGGTAGCACTCTTAAGTATACAACTAGCTACATGAAACAATATATTTAAAGGTGAACTTATGTGGGAACAAGGTTGTATAAAAGAAAATTCCAAGCCAGGAGTGGTGGCATATACTTTTAATCCCAGCTTGAGGAAGCAGAGACAGATGGATCTACACCGAAGTTCAGGCTACCCTGTGAGATCCTGTCTCCAAAAATGATGATGATGATGATGATGATGATGATGATGATGATGATGATGATGATGATGATGATGATGATGATGATGATGATGATGATGATGATGAAAATTCCCAGTTGACTGCATAACAAGTAACACATATATATGTTGAGACAGAGTTTCGCTGTATAGCAGTAGAGCTGGCCTGGAAATTGCTTTGTAGATCAGGCTGACATTGAACTCAAAGACCCACCTGTTCATACTGTGAGCTACATAAGACCTTGTTACAAAATGAACAAACAGAGACTAAGGGAGAGGAAACTATTGGAACCATACAAACTTACGTGTATAATAATTTTATATTCTTGTGAAAAAATCTTAAATGTTTTTAAAAGAAAAAACCTGATTACTCCAAATATTTATATAAGTTTTTTGTGTGGGGGGAGAATGTGTTGTGAAATATTTGTTTACTTATGAAGATTCCTTCTGGTTGGTCAAATAGAGAGCTAAATGGCCAATAACTTGGCAGGAAGTGGCTAGGCAGGATTTCCAGGGACAGAGAGGACTCTGGGAAGAAGAAAGTTGGAGACTTCAGGAGACACAGAGCAAGCAGGATGTGCAGGAGGAGAAGTAACAACTACAAACCATGTGGCAGAATGTAGATTAATATAAATGGATTAATTTACATTATAAGAGCTATTTAGGAACAAGCCTAAGATATAGACCAAGCTTTCCTAATCAACGAGAAGTCTCTGTGTCATTATTTGGGAGCTGCCTGCAGGAGAGAGAAAGACTCAACACAGGGCTGGAGAAAGTGGTCAGTGGTTAAGCATACTTACTGCTCTTGCTGAAGACCTGGGTTCAACTTTTAGCACCCATATGGTGGCTCACAATTATCGATAACTCCTGTTACAGGGAGTCTAGCACTCTCTTTTGACTTCTGCCGGAAACAGACACATACGTGGTTCACATATATGCATTCAGGTGAAACACTCATAAACAGAAAAATAAAATATATAAATAAATAACTAAAGGTTACTTTTTCCATAATTTCTAAATTCTAAATTGTTCTGGTACCTCGTGGTCTTTAATAAAGTCTTTTTTTCGTATTCTTGGTTGTAAGTGACTATTACAAATCAGATTAGCCTAAACCAAAAAGGTGCTCCTTGTGATATGATGACTAATGCTCCCTGACAAAGATATTCATGCCTTCATCCCTGGAGCCTGGCAGTGTATTTCATGCACAGCCAAAAAGATATTTTTAGTCATGTGATGAATTAAAGATTTTGAGATGAGTTGTTTATCTTAGATTGCTAAAGAAGGTCCAGTTTAATCAAAAATCCCTTATAACTGAGAAAACAGTCTCAGTAGAAAAAAAGACACATGATTACAAGAACAGAAGTCGAGGTGCAGAATCACAAGCAAGGGAATGAAGGAAATGTCCCTAAGGACCAGTAAGAGCAATGAAATGGGGTTTTCCCTGTGATTTCCAGAAAGAACACAGCCATTTGGACTTAAAACTACAAGGCAATGAATTAATATCTCTCTCTCTCTCTCTCTCTCTCNCTCCCGCAACATCTCTCTCTCTCTCTCTCTCTCTCTTTCTCTTATCCTACCAGTTCTTTTTTAATTAATTAATTTATTTTTAAAACATTTTCTCATTTTATATATCAATCCCACTTCCCATTCCCTCCCCTCCTCCCACCCCATGAACCTTCCCCCCTCCATCCCCTCCTCAGAATGGTAAGGCTTCCCATGGGGAATCAACAAAGTCTAGAACATTGCTTTGAGACAGGACCAAGGCCATCCCCACTATATCTAGGCTGAACAAGGTATCCCTCCAAAGTGAATGGGTTCCAAAATATCCAGTTCAAGCAGTAGGGATAAATATTGGTCCCACTTACAGTGGCCTCACAGTCTGTCCGAGCAATACAACCATCATCCACATTCAGAGGGCCTAGTTTGGTCCTATGATGATTGTCCCTCTGTCAGTCTGGAATCAGTGAGCTCCCATTAGCTCAGACAAGCTGTTTCAGTGGGTGTCACCATCATGGTCTTGACCACTTTGCTCATTCCCAGGAATCCACAAGGATGACCCTAGCTAAGATGCTAAGCAATAGAGGAGAGGGTGCCTGAACTGGCCTTGCCCAGTAGTCAGATTGATGACTATCTTAAATGATCCATAGAACCTTCATCTAGCAACTGGTGGAGACAGACAGAGACCCACAGGACAGCACTGGGCTGAGCTCCCAAAGCAAAGTCGAAGAGAGGGAGGAGCAAAAAATGAATTCATTTTTTAAAATATCACTAAGTTTCTAGTACTCTGTATCTATTACTTAGTAACTGTCTGTTATGAAGGGGGTCAAGAGTTTATCTGGGGACCCAAATGAGGGACCCAAAGCCTATCTTCTACAAAAATCTCTAGGCAATAGTTTTCACTCTATTGATCTCATTCTTAGGTCCTTCCATGCAATTCAAGGTTTACCTTTTCCTTAATGAATAGGAAACTCTTGGTTGAGGATGGATGATAGCCAAGCTAAAAGATGGCAATCCCACAATAAAAGCAAGAACATTTTCTATCCCAGTCACCTGAAAAACCAAGGGGGAATCCAATAGGCTTGTCACAAGTCACACTCTTTCCCTGAAGCTCTCTCTCATTTAGCCAGGAGGATAGACAGGGCACTTTAATTGGTCAGGTTTGGGTCATGTCACTTTTGTGCCTAAGATAGGGTAAGGGAGGGTCATTTCTATAGAAATTTCCTGGACCTCAAGAGAAAGTTGAGTTTGGTTAATTACATGATAAATGGAAATGTTAATGCATAAATAAGAATTATAGGAACAGGGAAATGGCCCAGTGGGTTAAGAGCTTATCACAAAAGAATGATGGCTCAAGTTGGGAGTCCTAGCATGCACATAAACAGACAAGCTTGAAGATATGCATATGTAACCTCAATACTGGAGAAGCAGGGACAAGAAGATGCTGGGAGATTCCTATTCAGTCAGTCTAGCTGAATTTAGGTTCATTAAGAGACCATGACTCAAAAGATAAAATGAAGAGTGATTGAGGAAGGCCTCTGACATTGAAATCTTGCCTCCATAAGCGCGCGCACACACACACACACACAAACACACAAACACGTATATACTCATTCATGTGTGCATTGCATAACACACATACTCACAAAAAGAAGTACATGTATTTGTAGATTAAGTTATAACATACTAGGTTTAAATTATATATTCTATTTGATAAAATTCAATACTATATCTTCTTTTAGATAGTAATTTAAAATACAATTTAAAAAATAAATAAAATAATAACAATACTACATTTTGATTAAATTTCTGATTTCATGAATATCATTAATCCTTATCCTTAATTATGAATATTGCACTAACATAAAGTAGCCTATTTTATATTAACAAATGACTGGATGCTCCATTGTTAGGAGGAAAATTATTAGTAGATAAACCAATTACAAAATTCTAATGTTTCCATGGTATCACATTCAAGCCAAGGCAATCTTGTTTTTATAATCTGATCAAGTTTTAAAACTCCTTAGGTACTGGGATAGCAGAATTCTGAAAAGTCAGTGGTGGGTCAACTCCAATGACAGAACAATAGAATTTTTCTAATAGAATGGCATTCCCTCCTCCATTTATTGATTCATTGTCACGAAGCCCCCCCTTCCTGCTTAGAAGAGCTTAGTCACATCTAATGAACAGTGGAGGCAGACCCTGAATCTCAAGTGGGTCGGCACTGTCTTAGAGAACAATGATACTGTTTTCATTCTTTTCAAGGTGAACTCTTTTATGAACAAAGCAGTGGGAAAAGATTTTAATTTACACCAAAGATTTACTGGGGGGAATGCTTGAAAACAGATGTTATCGCTTGCCAGGTGAGGGGTAACTTACTTAGAGTTTTATGGGTCACAGTACTTACAGGGAGCACAATAAATCAATACTGGATGAATGAGCTGGTTTCCTTCTGCTGTCCCTTCTCACTCAGTGAACATAAATTTAACTTTAAGGCTATACACAAAAAAGACACAGCTATTCTTCTTCATTCAGGTTCGATATTTGTATCATCAGTAACATGTATTTGTTGCCTGCTGTTTTCAGACATTCCTGCTAAAGGTCTGAAGTAAGGGATAAGTGGACGATCAAGGGGGTTATAAGAGGCAATGCTTTTGACATTACTGCAACTGAAACAATAATAAACAGACATATTGCACATGAGTGTACACATACATGCCTCTCCCCACACAGGATACTCAAGGTAATAAAAACTCTATAAATGCTGACGATAAAGCAGACTGGAATACAGCCAGAAAAAAATGTCATTCTCCTGCTTAATGGAAAGATTAATAAATCAAAGCCATGAATTATATATGAAGTCTCACCCAGGATCTTGGTTATTTTTAGCACGAGTTAGTAACACGATGCTGCCAGCACCATAACCAGAGGAGCAAGTGCCAAGGAAAACAGGGTGGCGATGTCTCAATCAAGGAAAGCAGAGACAAATACTCAGCCTCCTCCAGAAGACAGATACAGCTTTGCTCATGTGCAAAATCAAATGGCAAATGGGATGGAAGGAGTCCCAAGTGTGGGAAGGGAACTTCTCCAGCATACAGATAGCTATGCAAATAACCAAAGAGCTGAGTCTGAAGTATACCCTTCTTGTCAAGACTAGAGAGGTACTGCAGGGCTGGGATTCTCACTTCTGGGAAGGAGGGTGGCCACTATCTCTAAACAACAATGCAGGTGGCTAATTAGCACTTGCCAAAGCTACATCAAGCATGGAGATGAAGGTCAGCACACAGATGGAGTCTGAACTATAGATCTTTGGTTAGGTCCTACACTTCCTGTCTTGTCTTGGCTAAATACTTGAACCTCTGCCTTTGCTGTCTTGTCTGTAAAATAATAGTTACATCTCTTTCATAAGGTTTTCAGAAGGATTTGGTGACGATGAAGTCAAGTTACAGTAGGGCCTCAAAAAATAGTTAATGTTTCTCAGAGATGACTATAACAAAGAACAAACAAGAGGATCTGTGTGTATCGGTAGATTCGTTACAAAAAAAGTAATTTAATGTTTTTATATGTGCGTTTACAAAACTTATGGGGTATGGGCAAAAAAGTTTTTGCATATTAAATATTCTTGGGACAATAAAAGCAAGAGTCTTCTAAAGAGGTCAGCTATTAAAATGAAGAAACAGACAGCTGAGTAAAGAATAAATCTGTAAGGTATATATATANCTACCCACTAATCGCATTACCTTTTTTAAAAAGATTTATTTTTACTGTTTTTTTAGTTATGCATGCATGGGGGTTGGAAGAGAGGTGTGTGCATGTAAGTGCAGGTACCAGAGGAGGACAGATCTTCTGGAGGTGGAGTGGCAGGCAGTTGTGAGGTGTTCACTTTGGGTGCTGCAAGCCAAATTCAGGTCCTCTGCAAGAACAGCAAATACTCTAAATAACTGGGCCATATCTACCCAGTTTATAATGAAATTTTTTGTTGATTTGAGGGGAGGAATCACATTTACCTCAGGCTGGCTTTGAACTTACTACATTGCCGAATATGGTCTTGACCTTTATTTTCCTGCCATTATTTCCCATATCTGACTTCTTACAACTAAATTTTAATATTAAAAAGCTAATCACCACTAAATTATTTTAGCGGATATTTACAAAGAACACTAAAATTCTAAGTATCAGTGTTAGAATCAACAATGCTCACATGCTGATTTTAAACAGTATTTGTGGTCAGATGTAGTGGTACAACACACCTTTAAGCCCAGCTCTTAGAAGGCAGAGGCAGGCAGATGTCTGTGAATGTGAGGTCAGCCTGGTCTACACAGTGAGCTCCAGGACAGCCAGGGCTAGAGAGATCTTGTCCCAATTTGAAAAGCAACTCTTTACTTTGTTTCTGAGTGTATATGATATAGCATTAGCAATATGGTTCCATCTGAGAAGACAAATATGTATTATTATTAAACAACACCCAAAGTAGTCAAAGATTCCATTGATTTATTGACAAATAAAGGAAATCAAATGAGCTTTTTTGTTTTCCTGCTGCAATTCTGTATCATGTTCACATGAAGATCACAATTCTAGCATTTGGAATGTAAAATTAATTTTTTGACCTCAAATGGTAATATTTGCTCAAAATGAATACCGTAAGGTAAGCATCGAATTTTTACTTCTTAACATTATGTTGGAATTTATTTATAAAAATGATAAAACAATGGATTTTTTTAGAGAACACTCAGTCATTCAGCTTCAGTCTCTCATTTATAACATGTTGAAAACAAAACCTGTTTTAGGGCCCTTATGAGGAAAATACAAACTGATATAGTAATGAATATGTAACTAATATATTAATTGCATACCATGCAATTAAGTACATATGTGACTATGTGAATCTGCAACTATGTACTTTACATAAGTCAGCAGAGAGTAGAGTATCTGCTGCACGGTAACTATTCTGTGAAGAATATCATGGCTATTTTTAAATTTTACAGGGAAGATAGCTTAATAGTTGTGTGCTGGCCAAGGAGGGGGGCACATACAACTGGCAAGCCTTGGAAAATCTCCCCCAAAGCACTTGCTTTTGAGGTGGTACACAGGTTCTACTTCTCTTTTCCTTGTTTTTGATTTGTTTTGTTGAATTAGATTCACCCTGGGTTGACTCAAGATTTGAGGCAAGAAGAGAAGCCAGCAAGCTGAGTTTGAGATCTTTATTCTTAATATAAAACTAAACTCTTAAGCAAAAGAGAATGTCTCATCGCATGATCATCAGGATGTCTTGGGCCTAAGGTCGTCTACACTAGAGAAAGAGAAAGGAAGAGAAAAAGAAAAAGACATGATGAGGAATATGAGGAAGTGGAGGTGGGAAAGAGATGAAAAGAAAGGCAATGATACTTTGTTGTGGGAATGGTAGAGGGGAAGAAATCTCAATCCTTTCAAGAAATACCTAAGGTAAATTTAAAAAATACTGGAAAAGGCAAAACTCAGTGATAGATGACTTGACTAGCTGGATCAAGAAGGGAGGAAGTAAAGGAGGATGGGTAGGCAAGAGGGAGGAAGGAAGATGGATGAACTGGGTAAAAAAAGCATTATAAAAGAAAATAAACACTTTCCATCTATAAACAAATTCTGGATATATCATGAGATAGGCAAACTGACCTCCACCTTCCCAAATGGCAGCCTCTTGTTAGGCACTGTTTCATCATGGTAGTGCATAGCTCTGCACAAGCCATTTTAGAATTTTATATAGTAAATATTTATAGTACTCATCATAGACCATAAGAAAATGCAGACTAAAACAAGTCACATTCCACTCATTCTTTCAGACTTTTTGCCTGATTGCTGAGCAGAACCAAAACCGATGTCACGTTTCTGCTATGGCAGTGCCACCTTCTAGGTATCAGTTTCTGTATCTAGTATCAAATGCTATGCATTCAACTACTCCACTGTAGAGTTTCCAGATTGAAATTTTTACATGGTATTTGAAATCAACTGTTGGAGCTGAAATAAAATCAATGGTTCTTCCAAAAAAATTAAAAAATAAAAAAATATCATGTATGACCTTGAAAGCAGAGTATGACTGAAAATGGGGTGGGCAAAGCATGTTCAAAAATATCTATATACAGCTTGTGTGCACACGTGCACGCACACACACATGCATGCACACACATGAGAGCATAACTGCACACAAATCAGGAGACAACTTGAACAGAACACGATGACATCTTTTCTTTTTAATGTTTTGAATCCGTCACTCGTGGGTTTTCTAGCTTAGATCTATAGATCACTGCCATTGATAGTGCTGCTCTCTCCTACAGAAGCTCACTTAGAGGTGTCGAGAAAAGCCTTGATTTGAGAACCAACAAGATTAAATGAGTTTCATAAACCATGCTCCATGCAGAGCAAGGGGTGAAGAAAGCTAGTGTGAGCCAGTCTATGCTAAGTTCTATCTGAGGCACTGTGCTGGTTTCTGTCAGTTGCACTTTGAAAAGAGTACAGATCAATTCTCATGTATCCACAAGGTAGAGTTAACTGCACAATATGTATTTTCATAGGATAAAGCATGCACTATGAATGCAAAATCAAGTTACAAAGATGCATAGACTTGAATATCTAATTTAATATAAAACACACCTATAAGCAGACATCCACACAGTGGAGAGAGAGAACTGATGGATCAGTGCTCTATGACCCTCACACAAGTGCTGTGGCCAGCCAGGCATAAAGGTCACATCAAATTTGGGTCGTGACCCATCTAGAGAGGCAGGCAGATCTGTCTTAGTTTGAGGTCAACCTAGTCGACATAGGAAGTATCAGGACAGCCAGGGTTATGTAGTAAGACCATATCTCAAAATAAATTCAGACCAAATTAAAATAAACAAAAACCTACAAAATATCTTTCACAGAGCTTTGAGATATGTCCTACTTTATAGCCAGTAGCCCTTCCTAAGGGACCACATTTTGTCATCACCTTGAATGCAGCAGCATTGTGGGCAATTAGTTTGTCCAGCTTCTTTCTCCCCCCAGCTCTCTCCAAAGCCTTCAACTAAGAAAGACAGGGAATAGATGGGAAGAGAAGGAATACAAGACCATGGGATGAAGGAGAAGCAAGAATGATAAAGCATATAGACCATGAAAGAAAGCAACCAGAGAATGCAAATAAAGTTCCTAGAAAACAGTTGACAGCAAGTATCCGACAGAAATATTTACAAGTCTCATCCACCTCCTTCAAATCTAGCAATTTTAGTTTTCAAGATTTCAAACACTTTTCTGTAAAATGTGAGGGTTTTCAAATCGGAAGGAATAGGTGGGAGAGATGGCTAGAGAACATTTGAGGCATGCACTATTCTTGCAGAGGATCTGAGTTCAATTCCCAGTACCTTTATCATGTAGCTTATAAATGCTCACGACTCCTCTGTTTCCAGAGGAGATTGTGATGCCTTTGGCCTTGTCCTGGTTAGTTTTATGTCAACTTGACACAAACTAGAGTCATCAGAAAGGAGGAAAGCTCAGTTGAGAAAATGTCTCCTTAAGATCCAGCTGTAGGGCAGTTTCTTAATTAGTGATTGATGGGGGAGGGCCCAGCCCATGGTGGGTGGTGCTATACATGAGCTGGTGGTCTCAGGTTCTATAATAAATCAGTATCCAATATATGGCATGTTTATTTCCCTATAGCCAGCATCCATGGGTTCAGGAATCAAGTGATAGAAAAGGGAATAGATCCACCCCTAGCAACCTACTAAGAAAAAATTTGCTTCCTGTTCCCAGTGTCCTTAATTTTTGTTGGCTTAGACATTTTAGTCCTAGAGTGGTCAGCACTCCTGCCAGGAGCTGCAATGAACATCCCACCAAACTGGAACCTCAGACTTCCCCCTGGCCACTTTGGGATTCTGATGCCCTTAAGTCAACATGCTAAGGAAGGAAAAACAATGTTAGAAAGGGTGATTGATATGGGTTTCCAAGGGGAAATTGGATTGCTTCTCCACAAGGGAGGTAAGAAAGATTATGTCTGGAGTGCAGGAGATCCTTTAGGGCATCTGTTGGTGCTACCAAGTGCTGTGGTTAAAGTCAATGGGAAACTACAGCAGCCTAATCCAGGCAGAACAGCAAAGGGCACAGAAGCTTCAGGAATGAGGTTATGGGTAACTCTTCCAGGAAAAGAACCAAGATCCTAGGATGGAGCCAAAAGTGACCCAGGCCATTTAGAGGATCCCAGATTGTGAGAAAATCTCAAATATCGAACACTGAGTGATATATACTCTTGGATTTTGGTTTTATTTTGATCTGATTGTAACTGAGCCTTGGTTCTTCTTTCTTGAAGTAAGGAAGCATTTACCTTATTTTTTATTTGATAGGAGTCCACAGTTGAGAGACAGGTTTTTAAAAAGAGATTTTAGATTTTAAAAGAGGATTTTTTTTAAAGAAATTGAATTCATGAGTTCTTTGTATATTTTGGAGATCAGACCTCTGTCTGATGTGGGGTTA
>LOEQ01002530.1:178084-203478 GCA_001685075.1 Bramus lutescens
GGCCAGTTGAGGCACCCTCTCCTCAGCTGCTCAAGGAAAAAGCTGTGGACATCTCCTTGGACACTGGCTAACTCTTATATCTTAATTTAAACCTATTTCTAGTGATCTGTGTATCTCCACGAGGCTGCGGCTTACCAGGTAAAGTTCAGGCATCTATGTTCTGTAGGGCTTCATGGCTTCTCTCTGACTCTGTCTTTCTTCTCCCAGCATTCAGTTTAGTTTTCCCTGCCTAGCTCTTACTGCCCTGCTCTGCAATAGGCTCAAGACAGTTTCTTTATTAACCAATGGTATTCAAAGCATACAGAGGGGAATCCCACATCAGGAAATGACACAGCTAGAAACCCATCCTCAGCATACAGGCCAGGCTTCACCCTATCACTTCCAAATTTGAAGATGCCTGGATGAGGCAAAGAAATTGTCATCTGGACTTACATAAGGAGAGGCAGTACTTCAGGTGACTCTAGCACTGGAGATGACTTTACATACTCTACAACATCTTCACAAGCATCCATTCACACAGGGGCTATCCACTTCTGTATTCCTGGCACTGAGTGCTACAGAAAACTTCGTGGTAAGGTTATCTGGGATACTGCAGAAGGGATCATCCTTAGAGTCTCCTCTACTATTACATGTCATTCACATGACATCTTCTCTCAGAAATGATTCCATACATGCCAGCAAATCATATGGGAATTCTAATCACCTTGATGGAGAAGCACAGTGTTAGGATAGTTCCTGTCTGATACTGGCTTGATCTTATTCAAGCTTGTTGTTGTTGTTGTTTTGTTTTGTTTTTGTCTTGACACATGGAACCATTCTATAGTCCAGGATGACCCTGAACTCATGCCAATTCTCTTGTCTCTGCCTCCTAAATGCTGAGACTACAGGTGTGAGTTATCATACAAGAATTTTCACATTCAGTCTTAAATACACACACACACGCACATGCACACATACTCTCTCTCTCTCACACACACACACACACACAGAGAGAGAGAGAGAGAGAGAGTTCCTTAGATCATTATTTTTCTGCATCACTCAGGATACTAAAATGTGACACAGTGCCCCAACTTTTTGTAAAAGGGTATTTATTTCTGTGAACCCTTCAAGTCAGTGCAAGTCTTAAATATACAATAACCAGCTTTCTTGACATGATTCTCATAATGTTAAATGTCAACTTTCATTAGCTGTAATAAATTTCATGTCAACTTCAGTGCTTCAAGGATCAACAGTTTGCACTAATTTGTTTCACAGTGTTTTCCACACATTTGAAGTAAAATTTTTAGTTACAATCTTTCAAACTGTCTATCACTACTAGCTTTCCTTAAGTGAAATTTAATTACTCGAAATATGTAAAACAATAGAAGTAATTCATCTTTAAATAAATGGAATTCTAGTATAAATTAAGAAATGACTTGAGGGGTCTAGAAGTTTAGATCAGTTTTCACTTTGCTCGTCTAGCATGCACAAGATCCTGGATGGCTTCCTCAGTACAACATAAACCAGATGGAGGGCAGCATGCCTTTTATCTCAGAACTCAAGTGACGGAGACAGGAGGATCAGAAATTGAAGGATGCCCTCAACTACATAGCAAGTATGAGGCCAGCCTGGGCGACATGGGACCCTGTCACATAAAAAATGTATACATACATATGTGAAATATGACCTAAGCTTAGACAATAATAAGCATTGAACAAGATGAAAGGTAAAATGGTATAATCTCTTTAAAAGACAAGTTTGTAGTATTCATAAATTAAATCAACAATTTATCATCAGACTCAAAATTTATCTACCAAAAGGAAATAAACCATATATCTACACGATAATTTGTGTCCAAATGTTCATAATATTACTCATAAAAATAGTTGTCAATGTTAGTTAATTGTGAGTGAATACACAAAACGTGGTATCTCATACATGGAAAACTACTCAAGAAGAAAAAAGAAAGGTTGTAAAAGTACAGAGTACAACATGGCTAAATCTTGAAAATATTACACTACCTAAAAGAAAATGGACACAAAACATACCATACTATATGATTCCATCTGTCTGAAATGTTTGCTGCTGTCAAATCCACAGACAATGAGAGTGGGTTAGCCAAACCTGGGTGTATATGTAGGGATAGGAATGAAAAATGACAATTAATCTATATGGTGGTTGTCCTTAAGAGTATGAAATTACTCTAAAATTAGATCTTGGCGATGAATGCACAATTCTATAAAAACTAAAACCTTTGAATTGCATGCTTTTGAAAAGAATACTGTTATGATAGATAATTATGTTTCATTATAGCACATATGGATATTTTGGATGTTTAGATGACTCTTTTCCTAGATGAAAAAAATCAGTCTATACATTCCCATAACCTTGCAACTATCCATCCCTCAGTCCCAAATGAAGATGTCTCTACATCTCTACATGCCTTACAGTTCTACCGTTCTCTGCCTACTCCAAATTAAGGAGACTGAGACATAGCCCCAAGTCTCCTAGGCTCTCCTTCTAATGCTGCTGTGATGTACAACAGAATCACGAATCAATTTTCTAATTCACATATTTGTCTATTAGTTAGGAGACAACTACTCTTTTCAGAATAGGGCAGGGGCTTATTTATGGAGTGGATACAGGTGGCATTTCAAGTCCTCATACTCTAAAGCATTCTCCTCTCTGCTCTATCCCCAATCATTTTTAGTTCTTTTCATTTATATATTGATTCTAATAGTTCCTGTTAAATGTATATTATACAAAGTGTTTTGATTAGTAGATTTTGATCAGGCTAGAGAGAACATGCCATTGTACAGCTCAGGACTATATTGTTATCAACATCACTGAGGGCACGGATTGAAGAGAGGAGATAATGATAGATTCAGCAGCCTAGTTATGCATTTAGTGGAAAGGAACTTGGATGGAGATGCTCTGAAAACAGTGAAGCAAAGGGAAATAAATTGCCATGGAGAATATGCTGTGTAGCATCAGTGATGTGTACTTGTACGCATGTGGTATTTTCATGTGAGTGGAGCTTCAGAGTAATAATTTCTGTTCCAGCGTAGAATAAATCTGGACAATAAGATACAACAAAAAGAACAGACATTCTGTGCAGATATTGGAAAGAATCTCCTCTGATAACAGGAGACATGGCATGATGGATAGCTTTAATTGTTAACATGACCCAACCTAGAATCACTTAGGAAAAGCTTCTCAGTGATACATTGCCTACATTGGTTGTGTCTGTGAGATGCTGTCTTACTTAAGCTAACTTCTATAGGAAGACCAAGTCCACTATAGGTGACACCATTCCCTAGGCATAGTGTTCTGAGTTGTATGTGACTAGAGACATTGAACACAAGCAAACAAATATACATGTATATACATTTTAATTTCTCTTTGTCCTTGATTGCGAATATAATAAGACTACCCATGTAATGAGATTGCATGAAGTTACTGCCACCTTTGACTTCCCTACTCTCAAGAACTATAACCTAGAATGTATGCCAGAAACACTTTCTCCTCTGACTTGTTTTTTTTTTTTTGGAAGGGGTCCAGGATATTTTATCAGAGTAACTTGAATTGAAATGTCACTAAAATAGGTGTCTTCATAAAAAAGGGAGCTCTAAAATCATATTCAGATTTATGATCATTTCTATGAACTTGATCAAGGATCAGTAAGCTCTTGTTCTCACGGACCATAGAGAATATATTTTAGGCTTCATGGGCAGGAATGCTTTTGTCACAAGGCCTATCTGTGCTATTACAGCAACATAATAACAACACATAACGTATGAGTGGATGCATATGGCCGTATCAAAGAAAGCTGCAATTATGGGCTCCAACTTTTGAATTTCATGTAATTTCCTGTACTATAAAATATATCCTTCTTGTAATTTTCTTTTTCCAGTAATTCTTGGGTCACAGACTGTAAATTACAGGACTGGGCGAGATTTAGCCCAGGCACCTGTAAGCTTGTCAATCCTTGGACCTGAGAATATTCTAAGTTTGAGGAAATCTTCAAAGAAAAGACATGTCCTGGGTTTTTGTTTCTTTAAAATTATTTATTATAAATGTGTGTGTATGGTATAGGTGGCTGTGGGTTCACACATGCCTCAATAAATATTCAAAGGTCACCGGACAACTTTGTGGAATTGGTTCTTTCCTTCTATCTTTTCATAGGTTTCAGGACTCAAACTATCAGGCTTTTGTGACATATGCTTTAGCCACTGAGCCATCTCCTCAGTCCTCCGGACTTGTCCTGTTCAACTCTTCATAACTTTGCAAATAATTACAACTATAGGTACACTGAATTGAAGCTAGAGCACAGAAAATGTTTTGTAGTCACCAAAGAGGCGAACTGGTTCTTGGACTCAGGTAGCTGGGTTCTGGGATCACTTTTCTGTATATTCTTTCAATTACTCTAGGCACCACACCTTCAAGATAGGCATTCTTATGCTATAAGAAAATTAATACACAGAATTGGTAAGAGATTTACCTACAGTCACAAGCATGTAAGTACTTGAGAGAAAAGCTCAAACTCCAACAGCCTGACCCAGAGTGAAACAGAACATCCCACTGACTGCCAGGAAAATGGTGTAAGACTGGAAATAAGGAAACGGTTGTTGACAATTTAGAACTACGGATACTTGGTAAACGAGGAAACACAAGAAGTCAATAAAATAAGTATCTCCACAAACAAGAAAAATTAATTCTCTTCCACAGTTTGGTCAGGATAAAGCTCTGCTTCAATTTCTTTTATATCAAATGAAGCATAGTGTTAACATCCAACAGTGTCACCAAGGGGGTTGAGTAAATTCTCTCATGTGAATAAACTGCATGATGCTTTTAGATAGGAACAAAAAACAAAGTCAAGAACAAGAACCACAGGGCACCAATGTGTATGTTTGCGTTTTTTTTTTTACATTGTCACCCTTCTGATCTCTGGAAGGCTTTGTGAATAAATAATAGTATAGCAATTCAAGTCAAGAATATTGATATCACTCTGAGAAACCAAATCACAATCACAAGAGACAAAGTTCATTACAACTGGGAAGATTTGGAACACCAAATAGTATTTTTTTTTTTAGATTTTGCCCAGTTTTTGTCCAGTCACAATTCTGTTACAGGAATGACAGGCCCAATTCAACCTCTGCATTGCCTTTTTCTTTCTAAGTAAATGGAACACAAAATTCTAGTCTTTAGGAACTCTCTTGGCATAAAGGTAGTTCCCTAAATCCTACAAAGCGCCATGTTTTAAAAATAAGACAACAGTACACATGTGGTAGGAGAATGGAAGCAGAGGCTCCAGCCCAGAATAAGTAGGACCCAAGATTTTGGACATCTTGCACAGCACATCAAGAGTACAACATAGACTTCTCCCCTCTTACACATGTATTTGAGCTAATTTTGAGTTGCTGGGATAAAAATACCACGACAAACAGCAACTTGAGGAGAAAAGATTCATTTACATGGCTTACAGGTTTAATAGCCCCCTATGGAGGGAAGCCAAGATGGAGTCAGGAGCTGAAGTCTAGACTAGGGAGGAGTGCTGCTTACTCATCTGCCCCTCCTTTGTTCTCTGCTAGCCTTCTTTGTTGCTTCATCTTTCCCCTTTATTTTCTTATATGTGTATAGGTGTTTGGCCTTCATGCGAATCTATGCAACATATGCATGCAGTGACCTCAGAAGCCAGCAGAGGGTAGTAGAATCCTTGGGACTGGAGTTACAAACAGTTGTCAGCAGCCATGTGGATTCTGGGAATCAAACCCTGGTCCTCCAAAGAGTATCAAGTGCTCTTAACTGCTGAGTCATCATTCTAGACCCTCTGCTAGCTTAGTTATCCAGCCCAGGCCAACCATCCTAGAATGGTGATACCTGCAGTGGGCTGGACTTTCCCACATCAATCATTAATCAAGACAATATACCATAGGCATACCCACAAAGCAGTGTGAGAAGGCAGGTAAGATTCCTTTTCCTGGTTGACATGGTTTTGTGGTAAGTTGACAATAAAATCCATTCAGTACAATATGCCATTTTAAATTTGCTCACTTGTTAGGTGTTGTGGCACATACCTGTAATCCTAGCACTCAGGAGTTCAAGCTCATCCTCAGCTTTACAGCAAATGAGAGGCCAACCTAGTATATATGAGACTGTCTCAATTGTACTCCACTGTCACCAAATGCGCTGATTTTTCTCATCTATTAAATGGAAAACTCTTCTTTGTCTTGGTCTCTGCAACTGTTGCAAAGCCAGTCAGACCATGGGTTCTTGACATTAAATGATAAGAAACAATGAAGGACTTGGGACCTAGCCCAGTGACTGGAGTGTTTGCTTAGCATACATGAGGCTCAGGGTTTGATCCCCAGCATTGTATAAACTGTAGTGATACACATAATTTTGGCCTTGAGAGGTGGAGGCAGGAGGATCACAAGTGCATGGCTGTATTTCTGATTCAAAGTCAATTTAGAATGCAGTACGAGGCCCTGTGTGAGAGAAGAAAATATACGTGCGTGGAAAGAATGTGTGTGAACTGATAAATAAACTTTTCTGGGTTTACTCCTGGAGAGAGTTATTAATGTCTCCTCTTGCCTTGAGACAGTGATAAAAGCAACTCTCCAGCTCCTAAGCAGTAGATTGTCAAACAGCCAGCTACTCTCTGCCTTAAACAAAGGACAGGGGCAAGTATCTCAAGGGAGGAAGTAAATGGATAGTCCTACTAGCTGGAACTGATACATTTTCAACAACACAGGTCTCATCAGTCTGCTGAGAACCCTTCCAATAAGTCCTTGTCTTGTCCAAACTGAGAGTGACAATCCTGCCCATGACCAACAGACACTGAGAGCTCTGGATCTTTTGTCACACACCTGTCTCACCGCTGTTTCTATCCAAATGCAGCTCAGACATCAAGTTCCTTTACTACTCTTGCAATTCACCATTTACCTTCCACCCTCGACGTCTATTCCTGTCGTCAGACTTTCATCACTGCGACAAAATGTCTTAGGAAACAACAAAAGGGAAGGAAGGTTTATTTTGCTTGTGGGTTCAGAGCTTTCAGTCCATCGTGGTGGGGAGGATAAGGCAGAGGAGAGCAGTTCAAATCACAGAAGCAAGGAAACAGAGAAAATCACCTGCCTAGGCTTTCTCCATGTTCCCCATGTACTCCAGCTGTGCTCCAAGCCTGTGGTAATGCCCACATTCAGCTTGCTGCTTCTGCCTTCTCTGGAAAGGCCTTCAGAGTCACATCCAGGGCTGTACTCTGCTACTTCCTAGGAGCTTCTCACTTCAACCAAGTTGATGAGCTCACACATCGCAAATCTTTGCCATCCTGACTCCAGCACACATCTCTATAAACCACAACAATTCAGTTGTAGTTCCCTCTTGCTGCAATTTCCCTTCCTGGATATCCTGGTGCCTTGTCCTCTTGTCTCTTTCAAATCTACAAAAACTGTCATAGGCAAATTCATTTCATGTCACATAGAGAGTATTAGCTTTCAGGCTGTGCCCAGCCTTGTATTATAAATTTATAATCCATAATTTCATAAAGGAACAGCCTTGACCTGAGTTACTCCATCTTGATTATGTGCCAAGACAGAATGACTCTACATCTTGTTTGTACAAGAAAACAAGCGCTACCTTCCAGTATACTGTGGGGGACAAATTGCTAATTTATTTTATGACAGTAAATAATGACACCTGGGAATAAGTCAAATCGTAGCAGAAACACAGGTCACATGAACTTTATCCGTAACAAGAGTTGCAACTCTCACCTGAGACTTTTCAAAAAGGAGGAATTCAAGATCAAAACATGCTCATCCATCACCTGGTCAATTGCATGAGCGTGAACCAGGAGAATGGCCATGACAAAGGACATCTGCCTTTGGACCTGTGCTCCACCTCAGGTACATTTTCTTCTATTTGTGATACTCAGCTTATATCAAATTGAGTATTTTATCCTCCTGCTAACCAAACCTACATCTCATAGCTCTACATCTGAATATCTGTGCACCCACGATTCTTATGTAGTAACCCAATAGACATTTTCTCAAGCCTGCATCAGATTTCTGCCCCTTTGAATTCAACACAGCCCCTCTGAACTCTGAATTGTGCTTAGCCCTTTCTTAGACATTTTGTAAAGTGTGTGTGTGTGTGTGTGTGTGTGTGTGTGTGTGAACAGTATTGCTGGACAGTTAATATCAATAATTATCAATATCAATAATTAAGACTTAAATAAAACAACCTCTGTGTACCAATGTCCAACTATCAAGTGAAATCAGTATTACTTGTCAAAGTAATTACAGCCAAATAAGCTGTCAGGATTTGTTATTAAAAACATTCTTATACTGTGGAAAGATAAAAATATGCCCATCTATGATTCTGAGGGAAGATTCTCCCAGCATAAGTTGAGCCACCTGACTGACTATTCTGAATCCTCCAGATTCCCCTATCCTTTGGTCAATGCACTTTCCTTTCTCTGTGTTTATTACCTTTCATCTTGCCACAGGAGTTACCTCTTCTTTAGGAGCTTTTGGAGGTGATAACTTCTTTCTAGTTTGGTTTCTATTGCTGTGAGACTATATCATGGCCCGAAGCAACTGGGGGAGGAAAGAGTTTATTTAATTTTATATCTCACAGCCCATCATGAAGGGACGTCAAGGCAGGAATCTGGAAGCAGTAACTGAAGGAGAGGTCGCAAAGGAACACGGCTTACTGGCTGGCTTCTCATGGCTTACTTAGCTTGCTTTTGAATACAACCCAGGACCACCTGCACAGGGGTGGCTCTGACCCCAGTAAGCTGGTTCTCCCCTATCAATCATAAGCAAATCAAATGTCTCAGAGACTTGCCTACAGGTGATCTAATGAGTACATTTTTTTCAACTGAGGTTCACTCTTCTCAGATGACCCTAACTTATGTCAAAACAAAACTAAAATGGCAAGCAAATAAAAACTCACCAGCCCAGGACTTTGCTGGTTCCAAAACCTCAACTGCCAAAAAGCATGTAGCAAAGATTCGGTGAATGTTGGAGGAAAACACAGAAATAAGGCATGACAATGCTAACAAGAGAAGCTTGGCTTGCACACCTCAGCCCTAAGACTTTGCCTAGTTAGCTTTCGGGCAGAGGCTCTCATCTCACATTCACTCATTATGTCCTCTGGAGTCTGCATTAATTCTGCTTTTCCAGCTCTGTGTTCAGCCTCTGTCCTCAGGTTACTCCCTTCAAGACAGTGGGAGTTCCATCACCAGGCGAAGTAAAAACAGTGGAAAGGGGACAGATCCACATGCACATATCTTCCCTGTTGGTAGTAGTTTAGTGCACAAGTTCTGTAGTAGAGTTTGAAGTCAAGGATTATGATGTCTCCAGAAGCTCCTTATTGTACAGGATTGTTTTGGCTATCCTAGTTTTTTTTTGCTTTTCCATATGAAGTTGAATATTTTTCTTTTGAGGTCTGTGAAGAAATTTGCTGGGACTTTGATGGGCATTGCATAGAACCTGTAGATTGCTTTTGCTAAGATTGTCATTCTTACTTCCTTAATTGTACCTACTTTCTGGTGTCTTCTTCAATTTTTCTTCAGAGATTTAATGTTTTTGTCATATAAATCTTCCATTTGTTTGATTAAAGTTACTCCAAGATATTTTATGCTATTTATGGCTATTGTGAAGAGTGATGTTTCTCTGATTTCTTTCTCAGTACATTTGTCATCTGCATAAAGGAGGGCTACTATTTTTTAAGTTAATCTGTATCCTGCTACATTACTGAAGGTATTTATGAGTTGTAGAATTTCCTTGGTAGAATTTTTGGGGTCACTTATATAAACTATCATATCATCAACAAATCAGTAGAAGACTTGTTTTAAAAATGTGAACTCCTTCAGGAAGCTTCAGATTCCTCATCTGTCAATTGGGCTAATAACAACAGTAGCAAATCTATAGGGTTGTTGTGAGGATTAAATGACTAGACAATTGATGTGCTCAGAACAGTAAGAAGAAGGCCACAGGTTCTCAGTAAATGTCTTCCATTGTAGTGGGAGACAGGAACAAGGAAAACCCAGCAATCTTACATAAAGTGTATGTATTTTATATATTACATACATGTATGCATGCATGCAAAAGCTCTTCCCAGTGCTGAATATGTAGTCCAGTGATAGAGTATGTGTAGAGCCTGCCAAAGGCCTGGGACTCCATTCTCAGAAGAAAGTAAGAACAAAAACAAAAATAAAGAATCTAAAAAAAAGAATCTGCCCACAGAAGAATATCTCTATGCTCAATAAACATAGACATTGTTCTTCTTCAATAGTCTTTTATTACTATTTGATGTGGTAATTTCAAAGAAGGGAGGAGGCTTTGAAAAATATGAGCTTCAAGTGTCTGAAGGATAATCAAAAACAAAGCAAACAAAAAAGGAAAGAAAGAAAACCATTCTTATCTCCAATGACACAATAGGGCTGGATATAGTGGTGCCAAGGTGCCATTTCAGATCAGGTTTTCTTTGGTTTCCTTGTTTAGCTTTTAAACTCCTCTGAAGGAATTTTGGGTATTGCGTGCACTGTTATGGATGTGCAAGCACACACATATGAATCACAAATTGTGTTCAGATCTGTTTCAGGGCTCCAATGCAGAGGATAATATGCAATTCATGTCTGCTCCCTTCACGTTTGCTCAGGCTCTTCTGACCTCACCCGTCCTTGCTTACCACTTGGTGCTAGCTTAGGTATGGGGCCTTTTCCCATGGCCTTGATCTTCTTTCTAGACTACTCTTCAAGCGGAGCCAGACTCTGGGGATTTCTATTTCTCAGCAAGACACAACTTAGACCAAACGTTCGCAGCGCTTACTCAAGAGCTTCTCATGTGCCTGCCTTGTTTCCCTACAGAACTGACAACAACCATGTGGCAGTGACCTTGATTTGCACTTTACATGTGTGTGTATGTGTGTGTGTGTGTGCGCGCTCGCGCCCGCACGCCCACGCGTGCCTGAGTGCATACAAGGTGCACTATGTTCAAGCAGGAGCTTATGGAGTTCAGAAAAGGACATTGGATCCTCTGGAACTGGCTGTAGTTACATACAGGCAATTGTGAGCTGTCATATGGATACCGAAAATCTGGGTCCTGAGCAAGATCAAGAGCCAAAAGGGTTCTTTATCCCTGAACCATCTTTCCAATCCTATGTACTTTTAATTAATTAATTGATTGATTGATTGAAACAGGGTGTCACCGTGTAGCTCTGACTGACCAGCAACTTGCTATGTAGATCAGACTAGTCACAAAGTCACAAAAATCTACCTCTTCTTTTTTCCAAGTCCTGGTATTAAAGCTGTGCACCACTATAAAATGCCCATGTGTTTCTTATAGTCATCTTCTGTTGCACCATACTTAGAGAGGGAGTTCTTGTAGACAGCAATCATATTCATTAATGAAAATTATTCTGGGGGCTGGAGAGATGGCTCATAAGTTAAGAGCACTGGCTGCTCTTCCAGGGGATATAGATTTGATTCCCAGCACATTGTGGCTCCCAACCATTTTTAACTCCAATTACTCTCTTCTGGCTTCTAAGGGCACAAGGCATGCATGTGATGCACAAATATACATGTAGGCAAAATACCCATACATGTAAAATAAAATAATAAAATAAGTTTATCTGACTGACACCTTACATATATACATGGACGCACTCACACATATACACATAGATATAAACATATGTAGATGAAGATATTCCCATAAAGCAACAAAGACAAAACCAAAAATCTCAAAAGAAATGGTTGAGCCCAGCATGATAGCACATCTCTATATAATCATAATACTAAAAAGGCTGATAAAGAGGGTACCAATGAACTTGAGGCCAGCCTGGACTGCATGCAAGTATACAGCAAGATGGTCACAAAACAAGAGCCAAAAGTAAATGGTAGAAAATTGGAAACACAACAAAAAACTATTGCAAATGGACAGCCCTTAGTAATAGATCTTCAACTGCATTAGATATCAATGCAAATTAAAATATACTGTTGAGGGCTAGAGAGAAGGTCCAGAGGCTTAGACCATTTGTTGCTCCTTCAGAGATCCTGAGGTCACTTCCCAGTATACATGTCAGTTGACTCACAACCATCCATAACTCCAGCTCCAGGGCACTGATGCCTCTGGTCACTGCTAACACTTGCACATATCTGCACATATCCACATGCATACACATATACTCACATATAAGTAAAAAGTATACAAATAAGCCATTTAGAAGTCTGTTGGCTGGGCATGATAGCCCCCATCATTGACCTCAGTACTTGGAAGACAGCAGCAGGAGGATTTCTGTGAATTCAAAGACAGCTTGGTTTACATAGTAAGTTTCAGGATAGCCAGGACAGCATAGGGGACCTTGTTTCAAACAAAAGAAAAGAGTATAATGTTGATATCAATTATACAGTCTCTAGAATGACTACACCAAATATGGCACAGAGTAAGCTCTGATGGAGTTTATGGGACTACAAGTTAAATCAATTTTGGAAAAGCATTCAGCAGAACTCACAAATTCCTAACATAAATGCATTCTATGACTCAACAAATTGATTCCTTTGTTTCTCCTTCAGAGAAATGCATATATCTGTTCATTTAAAAGCAGATTTTAGAATAATCAGAGTAGTTAAAAATATAACCACCACCTAAATACTGACTGTTAGTATAATGAATTACAAAACATCCTCATCCTCTTAATGGAATGTAACTCAACAATGAATGATTACAATATTTTCATCAATAAGGGATGTAGACTTTACAAATAAAAGATTGAGTGAAAAAAAATGCCAGGCAGAAAAGGCACACAAGATGGTGGTGATGATTCACAACAGCAATCCCAGCAATTAGAAGGTTGAGGGCAGACGACAACGAAAAAAAAAATTGTAGGCCATCTTGAACTCTCTACATGGCCAATACTAGTCAAGGCTACATAGCAAGACACTAAAAAACCTGCAAAAATTAAAGAGAGTGGGAGGAGGATGAGAAAAAAAGAGGATGGGGAAAGGGAGAGAAAGGGAGATGGAAGAAGACAAGAGAGAAGAGACAAGAATAGATGAGATAAGGTTGACCTACACAGTTAAGATAGCAGTTATTATAGAGAAGAATGTGAGGAGATCTTCTCCAGGAAGATGCGAATGTTTTACTTTTTAATCTGAATGTTGGTAATATGGGTGTGCTCAATTTATAAGTGCAGAGTTGTGCAATAAAAATGTGTCCTTCTCCATATGTAAACCATTTTACAACATAAAGTTAAATTTTTGGTTGATTTAAATGCAACTAAATAGATTTCAATTGGCATTATTGTGTTTTGTTTGCAGATAGTGAGTTCTGCTTTGCACACTATGTAGATAAGAAAAGTCATCATTCCCCAGGGAAAGAAATCTCTAATGTAAGAACAGCTGGTCTGCTCAGACTGTCACAAAAACCCTTCAATTCACCAGTCTTCTGCTACACACACTGGAACATGGCACTTGAAAACTGCAAAGAAATTCTTTACAAAGAGGATAACAGACTAAAAGTAGAGTTGCTGGTCTGAGACTCCACACTTAATTCACAACGGAAGGTTGCAAAGACCCCAGTGTTGATGTGCCACCCTCTTCAACCCCAGGCTGAAATCCTAGTTCCTAAGAATCTGTTACTGGGTGAGGATTGGGGTCTTTAAGAACTGGCAGAGTGCCAGTGTCTGCAGTGGTTTGAAAGAGAAATGTTCCCCATAGGCTCTGGTATTTGAATATTTGAATCCTAGTTGTTAGCACTGTTTGGGTAGGGTTAGCTGGATGAACATCATCACTGGCAGCAGGCTTTGAAGTTATACAGCCTTTCTATACCTCCAGTTAGCTCTCTCGGCTCCTAGTTCCCACTGCCATTTATGCCACCTGCTGCTATGCCTCCCTGCCACGATGGACTTGAACCACAAGCCAAAATAAGTTTTTTTCTTCGTTAAGTCACTTTTGGTCATGGTCTTTTAACACAGCAACAGAGAAGTAACTAATATAGTGTCTTAATAAAGGCCCAGACGACCCCCTTTCCTGGTTTACTTTGTGGAAGATGTGAATCCATAATCTAGGTACCAAAAAACAGATATCAGCCAACAGTAAATCTTTATCTTGGACTTTCCATCCTTGCGAACAGTGAGAAAGTGCTGCTTATATCAGCTGTACGGTTATTTTGTAACCATGAATCAAACACACTAAGACAAGTGGGAATATGGGCCTAATATCACTCTAAATGCACTTCTGACTCCTCTACTTATAAGGAATAAAGAAGGCACAACGGATAGACACACAGTTCTAAAGACAGCTCCAACTCCTAGTCCATGGTCTGCATATGGTTGGGGTTAGCTATGAATACAGCCTAACAAAAAAAAACCATAACCTTATAAAAACTTTATCAGGCTTTTAAAAATTCTTTCTTTTGTAACTCAGTTGAATGGTCCCCAGTAGTAAACTCTGCAGATGGCAATGCCTGATTGCCACCTGCAATAGGAAAAGAGATAGATCCTCAAAAAAAAAAAAAGCAGCAAGGAGTCACCCATCAAAAGATGCTTCTGTGCTAGCTTGACAGGAACGCAGGGGTGGGGGAGATGTTTATTAATTTTCCTTGGGGCCAGTTGTATCCTTCAGAATCCAAGCCTGTACTGATTGCTGCAGCGGTACATCAGAACCATAACTTAGCACTTGCTTCGTAATTATACAGTGCATTGTGCTGTTCACTTGTTACAAGCTTTGGGTGGAAGAAAGAAAAAAATCTTACAAGTCCTAATTCTTTGCCTTGTCATTTAAGAGGCAGAAAAACGTCTATATTTTATATTCAAGGAAACATGTTTAATGATGTGGACATTTTCTTATTTGTTTGTTTCTCCTGGAACAAGGCTTTTGTATCACTTCTCTGCTTAGACAGAGACAGGCAAAGCTATCAAAGAGGCCCACAGCTTATGTAACAGAGTCTAGAGAGAACAGCCTGTCTAGCTGGCAGCCCTCCTGAATCCCAATGCTGAGCCTAGGTGACAGCAAGCTGGGCAAGGGATTCAGAAAGGAGGATTCTGAGGGTATACGCTTGGATCTCAGATATAGCCCAGGGAGCAGGGCAGAGCCGAGCATAATTATAAAATAGCATAGAAAGCGCTCTCCACCATTTTCAGATCTCTCTTTTCCCTTTGATTTTCTTACCCACATCTCCTTTGGTAGGCACACACTGAGGTGATCTCTAATGAGCTTTGTAAATCCCGTCTCATCAAGTATAAGACTAGGGCTTTGCTTCTAATAGCCCAGCTGCAGCCAACCTGTGNGGCTCAGAGGTTAAGAGCACTAGCTGCTCTTCCAGAGGTCCTAAGTTCAATTCCTGGCAACCACATGGTGGCTCACAACCATCCATAATGATATCTGGTGCCCTCTTCTGGCCTGCAAGCACACATCCAGACAGAATGCTGTATACATAATAAATAATTAAATTAAAAAAATAAATTTGGGGTTTTTTTTTGCTAAGTTTTGTGTTTTGCAATTATGCCAATTCCAAAATTTTTGAGTGTGAATCTTGTAGATTGGTTGGACACACCTGTTAGTACATGCCAAGGTAGTGGGAGATTTTGAAGGGTGCCACCTTGGCAGGTGTCATAGAGACTCTCACACTGGGCCTTTAAAAAGCAAACATACAAAATAAATGAAACTTGTTTGTTTTTTTTTTTTTACAAAAAAACAGGGATGAGGTTCTCAGTAGATGGCTCAGAGACTAAGGGCATTTATCACTTTTGCAGGGGGTCCAAGTTCTGTCCCCAACATCTACATTGCAGTTCACAACTCTGTGGCTCTCCAGTTCCAGAAGATTCAATGCCCTCTTTTAACCTGTGTGGTGCTAGACATATGCACCGTGTACATAAGCACATGAGGGCAAAACAGTCATACATAAAATCAGATAAACTTTTTTTATTTTTTAAGTGAGTGGACATACTGTGAGAAGATCTTGGGGGAGCCTGGGAAGGGGTGACATAGAAAGAGATGCTGGAGGCATCTGGAGTTATCGTAGTCCCAGAGCATGGTTAAGAAAAAACACCTAGGGGTCTTGGTCCAGAGAATGGCACCAAGAATCATATCTGCCTACACCAGGGGAACTTTGACAAAGATCACAGGATATGAACGTAACTCAAATAACATATTCAAGGCATCTCTTTCTCTTGCTGCTGTCATTTATACCTTAAATAGCCGGTGAGATCCGTATCTTGAAATGCGGTCCTCAACCTCTGGCACTACAAGGGAGATGGTAGAATTGTTGAAAGGGTGAGGTCAAATGAAGTTCTTTGGGAACATTTAAAGGACATTGAAAAGAGAGAGAGAGAGAGTCTCTCTCTCTCTCTCTCTCTCTCTCTCTCTCGGCTGTCATGAATTGAATGGCTTTGCTCCACCATGTGCCCCTCACTGTGGCATGCTGACAAAAGCATGGACTAAAAAGGTCTTCCCAACTGTGCAAAGAAACGCTCCAAACTATTATCCTAAACCTTTCTTCTTTTTACATCGATTGTCTCTCGTACTTTATTACAGTGATAGAAAGCTGGTTGACACTTGTTCCATCTTTGAAAGTTAGAGGTTCAGATTACCCTCTTTCTTTAGACAACTGTATTCTGATTTCTCCAGAGCCTTAAAGAGAATTGCTTATTACACAGTCTAATAATTTACTAACAAAACAGTAATGACCTTAATACACTCCCCTTTTAAAAACATTAATGTTTCACTAAAAAACATAAGAATTTTTCCAGCTGTATTTCTTAATTGCTTCTCATAAGGGAAAACAAGAAACATTTGCAAATTCATTCTGTGATAACATTTGGGAGATGTGGAGAAAAGTAAGATTAAGTAAATTTTAGTATTTCAAGAGTTTTAGAGATTTTTAACACTGTAAAGAACTATTTCTTCTTCATTTTATTTTATGTATGTGCTTTGTGTGTTTGTTGTGTGTGTGTAACAATCTCATGGGTTACGTTCTTTAGAGTACACAATGAACATTTTATACATATATATGCATATACATATAAATGTGTGTGTGTGTGACTAGAAGATACTCAAACACAAGGTTGTCAATAAATCATAGTAGTTATATTCATAGATTTTAGGCAACAAGGGGCATAAGGGTGAATTTCCCTCTAGTTTTTATTATTTAGAAGTCATATTTAAAATGTTATGAAAATGAAGTGACTAGACAGCATTTATCTAAATAAACTCAATTAGTTTAATTCATTTAAATAATTCATAATGTAATCAGAAAAATAATTATTTCAGTATTCAAATGACACTGATACCCACAAGTTTTTGCAAGACATTAACCTCCACCATGTATTTTTTAAAATAAAAATGTGCATATCTACATCTTTAGCTCCATAATTGCTATGTAGTAGATTTACAAAAAAAACCTTTGTTCAGCTGAACTCTGAAGTCACATTTATGAGTAAAATTTGCTATTTTTATGCAATAATATCATAATCAAAGCTAATTAGTAAACTTAGATCAATGTCAAACTGTCAAGCTCTACTCTTTAATTTACCAATTATTTGAGAATATATGTATACATTGTATTTCATCACATCATTCCCCATCTCCAACATCTCCCAGCCCTCGCTCTCGTCCCAAACAGGGTCTCACTATGTACTCTTGGCCACCCTTGAATTCAAGGTGGTTTCATTTCCCTCTACTTTCTGCGTACAGGGAATGTTGTTTGCATGTGTTCCCACATCCAGCTTTATGCTTTCTTTTATCCCTAACACCAAGTACTAAAAATACTAATTAGAGATTATAAACATTTACCCATGTTGTGATCTTCTGATGGTATCTAAAGAATTATGTTTTTCCCAAAACTTTTCTTGCTCTGCCAAAATTTCAAATGACACACCTGAATTTTTCATAAGGTTTTTCCATTCATTGTTCATGTGTGTGTGCATATATATATATATACACACACACACACACACACACATTCTTAACCTAATCCATGTGTCATCAAATTTACACACCAGATGTTTTACACTCGACTCTTTATCTGTGATTGCTAGTGTTAGTTGTCAACTTGATAGAATCTAACATCATCTGGAAGATGGGTTTCTGGGTGTGCCTTTGGGGGATTATCTTGATTGCATTAATTAAGTTGAGAAGACCTGCTCACTTTAGGTGGCACTATTTCCTTGCTGGAATCCTGAACCGTATAAATAGAAAAAGGGAAGAAATGGTAACAATAACATTAATACCCTTACTACTAATGTCAGAAATTCCTCCATTACTCTATTAAATTTACCAAGATTAGCATATTTAACCTACTTACTTATTCAGAAATGAAAACTTTTTTTGCAAAAAAGATACTCACATTTCTGAAAACATATATTTTCTATGAATAAATCAAGAATCAATTGAATATACCATTTGACTGAAATTTTATTTTGCTTCATTGGTTAGTCAATCTCCTGTAGATAATTATTTTTGCTTCATTTCTGAAAGGATAAAGAAAACTAAAATGATCATCATTCAGGCTATTCCAGGTTAATTTCCAAAGTATAAGTTACTGACTGTCTGAATAATGTTCCAGTGAGAGGAAAAATATTTATGGTGGCTCTTTTCTCACATCATAAATTTCACAGGAATGAGGAAATTCCTTTCATATAGAGCAGAGGATGTTGATGAAATTTTTAGAGGTAAGAATTGTCAATTCTGGTGACATTAGGAGATTTTGAGTATAATAAAAATTGAAAACCACACCTCCTTAAAGAGTCCATGTCATATATTTCTCCTTTCCCATTGTAAAGTCAATTTATGCCAAAAGATTTAAACAGAAGAAATATTATTTTACACTATTTGTACGTGTATTTATATTAGTATATGCCACATGAGTGCAGGTAAACACAAAGTCTAGAAGATGGCACACCATCTTTTACTACCCGATCATCTTTCCATCCCAGAAATAAATATCCTAAAAGCAGGAGTCTATGTGGATGAGAAGGAAGCCATGGAAAGGAGAAGTAATGTAGTCATGCCAAGTTGCTCATGGATAAAACTATGGCCTGATGACATCATGACCACGACTGCAGAAAAATATGAGAATGCACACATTATTTACAAATCAGTCGTGGAAGAAGATACATCCAAAGACTTCCTAGGGTATGTAGCTTCTAGGGAAATGTGAATTGTGAAAGGAGGAAGGAAAATATTAGCATTAACCTCAATTCAAATACAACTCACATGCTTGGTCTTCAAGCAAGGAAAAAGTAAATGCAACAAGGTAAAGCTTACTCTTGTTCTCAGGTACCTTGGTGTATAAGAAACATGGTTCCTGTGGGCAGAAGAACAGTTATGCTCTCCAAAAGGTGACTTCACTCTTGAAATGAAGCGGTGTGAGGGACTAGATAGCATGCAGCATGGATAAGGGGAGCTTTAAATAAGTAGACATTTAAATGAGAAGGCCAACAATAAATAATTCATAGAAATTAAGACTGTCATGCTTTTAGAAATACAATCACATACTATATGCTTTGTTATTGCTTAGCTAGGCTATTCCAGAAATTTAGGACATTAGTATACTGGCCCTGTAGACTTCCTTAGAAAGGAAGTTGGGTCCAGACAGGGAGATATATCCTTGAATCCCGGAAGTAAGTAGGCAGAGGCAAGTGGATGTCTATGAATTCAAGTTCAGCCTGATCTACATAATGAGTTCCAGGCCAGCAAATGCTTTATAGCAAAATCTTGCCTCAAGAAAAAGAGGATGAGGAAGAAAGCAGACAAGGTACATCCTGAAAGGAACATGTTCATACATTCTATTCAAATTACAGTTCTCACTACAAAAGTAACTTCTAGAAGTCCTAAAAGTTGTCTCTTTCTCTTCTTTAAACACTGAATGTCCCTCTCACATTCTCTGGTCTTTTCCCGCAATCACACACCAGGCTTTCACATTCGTTTCCGTGTGTTAGAACACTTCCCCAGAAACACCTGTGTAGTTGCTTGCTTTTTACTCATTGTTCTTTGGGGAGCCTGCCATCCAACTCCCAAGTAAATACACTGAGACTTATTTTTACTTGCGAATGCCCAGGCTTAGCCTGACTTATTTCTAGCCCATTTTTCTTAAAGTATCCCATCTACCTTTTGCCTCTGGGCTTTTATGTTTCTCTACTCTATATACTTTTCTTTCTTACTTACCCCATTGTTGATTGTGTAGCTGGATGGCTGGTCCCTGACATCCTCCTTCCTGTCTCATTTTGTCACTCCTTGGTCTTCTCTTCCCAGATTTCTCCTCCTATTTATTCCTTCTGCCTGCCAATGCCACCTGCCTGGCTATTGGACATTCAGCTCTTTATTTGACCAATCAGGTCTTTTAGATAGGCAAAGTAACAGAGCTTCATAAAGGTAAACAAATGCAATAGGAAAGAATGCAGCATATCTTTGAATTGGTGCAAAAATGTTCCATAGCATAAGCAAATGTAACACCTCTTAAACTAATATTCCACAACAGACCAGTGTATAATTTATCTTTTCTCAAGTGTCTATGGGCTATCTTCTTTTCTTTTATTTGCTTTTACAGCATGCCATGAAAACAAACAAAACCCACCATTGTCAGTGCTATTGTCTGTTGTAAACCATAGCACTCCCTGCCATGCCATCTAAAGAAAAACATGGGCATATTTTTTAAAACATCACATACATGAATGAACTATCCAAAAAATTGAAGTGAAAAAGGTACACATCGTTAAGAGAAGGTAAACCACATAAAACATCACCAACACAAGAGTACTTTGAAGAAAGGATACAGGATGGATGGGAATATGGCTCAGTATGTAGAGTATTTAAATAGCATGCACCAGGTCCAAGGTTTGATACTTAGCATGTGATAAACTGGGCATGGTGGCACATGCCAGTCACTCCACCTTTTGGAAGGTAACAGCAGGAGTATCACAAATGAAAGGGCATCCTTGGCTACATAACAAAGTCAAGAACAATATGGGCTACAAAAACAGATGCATACCAGGACTGTCAGCATTTATGGTCGTTCTAGATAGTAAAAGCCATTCAAAGTTTAAGGTTAAACATGGTGAGTTTGTGCCTAGATAACTGAAATGAAGGAGGAAATAGAGCTTGCTAACTAGAGAGGGGAGAAATAAGAGTCATAGAGATGGTAAATAATATTGTTGCCTGCTCCTCATTAAGTTCAATGTCCTAATTTTTGCTGCTCTCAGAGATAGAATCACATCACTAATTAGAAGATTATGGTGTATGGTCTCTGTTTCAAAAAAGAATTGGTTCAGGAACAATTTTCAAACCAAATAAATGGGACTTCTCCACAAATGTGTTCATGGTTGCAACAGCACATTAATATATAATGCATCTTTGATTTTACTTTATATTTAAGTCTTGGAAGTAAAGGGATTCACATTTCTCAGATGACTTCTATTGTAGCAAAAGATCATTGCTAACCTTTCTCTATTTTAAGACCCTAGTTGCAGAATATATTTCATTTCATATGCCCAACAGTGGAATGACCTCAACAGGACAGTTCAAGACTGCAGATGTCTACAAAATAAATGAAATCATCAGGTTGTGACTGAAGAACTGGCATCTTGAAAGAAAAACATTACATAATAAAGCAAAATAAAGGGAAATCATTTTCCTGGGTGCCAATGATTGAGATGGATGGGGTCATCTTTATAAACCTCAGTTTCTAATGGATTGTAAAACATGCTCCATTCTAGTTGTATACATTTTAATATCATTTTGAAGAAGTAGAAAACTGGCGTTTTGTGTTAAAGTACAAAAATGGACATAGAAAACTCTTTTAAAGCAAACTTTATCTTTCAAAATGGTCATCAAGGAGGAGCTGGAAGTGTAATTCAGTGGTAGAGTGTGGGCTTAGTATGTTTGATGTCCTAGGTTCAAGCCTCAGTATTTCCCACATTCCCCAAATGAGGCTTCACAGACTATTATAAAAGTTGCCAAATTCTGTTCGTCTGTAAAAGGAAATATCCCAAGACTAGCAATGGTAAGTATAAATATTTCAACAACCAAGATACATTATTAAGGGAGGGGAAAGGGGCATTTCTGGGGATTGGGAAACATTTTGAAATCAAAACACTGTAACTAGAATACCCTTATCTTACCCATGTGTGTAAAATAAACTTGTCTTAACAGATAAAGCAACCTGGGCATACAGAAGTTACAGTCAAAGGTAGAATCCTTTAGTGGGCTGCCTAAAGCAAGTTCTCAATACTTACCTGCCTTAGGCCTTCAGTTCGAATGAAGTTGGAAAGTCTCAAAGCTTTGCTCTTGGCAATTTCATCCTAAATGTGTTTCTGTGAAATGACACTGCACAGATTTCATTACAATCAGGAAATGCCCACTGTCGCTGTCATGGGGACACATGGAAAGACCCTTGCTGAATATGTCCCAACTGACCCAAATATGCACAGTCCTTTCCAAGAGACACTTGGGAAAAAAAAGCCTGGATATATGAACCTGATACAAGCACAAAATTGGAAACTCAAGTGGCATCTGGTGTATACTAAGCCAAGGATGTTACTAATTAATCATCATCCAAGGCATATGACACCTCTATGGCAAAGAACATGCTAGCCTCTAAGAACAGTGTTGAAATGAGAGATATTGTGAGCGATCTCCATGTGACATTTCCAAGTGATTGCACAGGATGGACTCAATCATTGGATAATTAATCCAATGTAATTTATATTGATGTCAGTGGGCTAGAAAACCAGATGCTTTTATAACCTCTTTTTCATGGGAGGAGAGTGCATCTGTAGCTTGGTGGTCTCCGTGGAAAGAGCTGTTGGGTCTTAGGAAGATGTTTTAGTATGGAAAAGAAGGCAAGGCATTATGGGGAACATTGTTAAGAAGACATGGGTAACATCTGATTCTTCATGGCCCAACAAGTCACATTCTTATAGAATCCATTCCTCTTGAGTATGGATGGAAAATATGACTTGTTTCTAACCAACAGATAATGGAAACATTGATGGGATTATTCCCATTATGATATTATGTTAAGACTGTCTTTCCAAGACTGGAGTGGGAATACTGCTGTTGGTGGTGAAGAAGCAATCTGCCTTATGGTGTCCTGTCTATCAAGCCACATGTCTGGCAACTTTGGGAAGCTTTGGTGGTTTGAGGGTAGCTTCTTCTCAACAGTCAGCACTGCACCAAGACCTCAATGCTAGCACTGCAAGGAGCTTGGCAGGGCATCCTTTCTCAGCCACAGTTGAGATGAGACCAAAACCTAGAGATGACATACAAATCACAGGCATATGAATCCATGAGCAGAGTACCTAGCTAAACTGAACTCAGACTGGTATGGCTGTCACAAGCTGCTAACATTGCAACAATTTCTTACATGGGGCCAGAGATGAATACTTCACAAGGAAGCATGTTTACAGAGCTAAAGGGAAAATGTAGAGATGTAACATTCTCTTTGTTGGTCTGACTTCCTAAATGACACACCCAGAGAAAGACAGAGAGATACAGAAATCTGGGAGTGATGTTCAGAATTAGCAGAACAATACAATGGCATCCAGAAGCTGTCTGGCTGCCATGAATCAAAGGGAATTCCAAACACAAAATGCCAAACGGAAATCTACATAGCCTCCAGATCTCAAACTCACTCATTTTCTCTATAAAGATTTCAGATGGCCCCTAAATGTTAGACATATGAGAGGTCCCTTTTCTTTTATAAATATTTTAATAAAAATTTAATTATGAGCTGTGTGGAGGTGGTACATGCCTTTAATTCTAGCATTTGAGAGGCAGAGGCAAGCAGATCACTGTGAGACTGAGGCCAGCCTGGTCTATAGAGCAAGTTCTAGGATAGCCAAGGCTACACCCAGAGAGTCCTTGTCTCAAAAAATTAAATTATGTATATGTATGTAGGTGTGTGTCTGTGTGTGTGGTTATGTGAACATGAGTACAGGTCCCGATAGAGGCCAGAAGATGGCGGTGGAACCCCTGTAATCCATTGCTGGCAAATGGGAGCAGCCAATGTGGTGCTAGGAAGCAAACACAGGGCTTCTTCAAGAGCAGTATGTGTTCTTAACTGCCGAACCATCTCTCCAAGCCCTGAAAGATGCCTTTCTTTTCTTTTTCTTCTTTAAGGGAGGTCTGATTCTATAGCTCACACTGGTCTTGAGCTCATGATCTTTCTGCCTCAGCTTCTCAAGTGCAAGAGATTTTTTTCATAAAAAAATAACCCAGTTTTCCAAGGAAAGTGGAATTGGTGTAGAAAAGAGGTTCTCAACTTTTCTAATGCTGTGATCCTTTAATACAGTTCCTCAGGTTGTAGTGACCCCCCAATCATAAATTGTTTTCATTGCTGCTTTATAACTAACTGTAATTTTGCTACTGTTCTGTATCATAATGTAAATATTTGCTATGCAGGATATCTAATATGCAACCCCTGTGAAAGGGTTGTTCGATCCCAAAGGGGACCCAGGGCCTGAATACAAATAAAGAAGTCTAACACTTAGCACTGCTTTTAGGTTTCCAAGGGGAAGATGCAAAGACAAACTAAGTCAAATGAAGGCTTAGTGCTACCTACTGTTAAGGAAAATGGGGAAATGTACAAACAAGAGACCCCATCCAAAGCAGACAAAGCACCAAAATATAAGTCGAGGGTTTAAAGAGAACTATTTATAGGGAGAAATAATAATCAGGGATAGAAAAGGCATATGAAGGCAATAATAAGGAGAGTATTTACTCAAGTAAACAAAATAAGTCAAGCTCTGATGGAAAGAAAACATTCATAAATTCTATAAAATCCAAAGAAGGGGCTGAACTCAATGGTAGTGTGCATAAATACACGAGTTCAATCTGCGGCACCTAAATAAATGAATGGAATCATAACAAAGCCTGTTTAACATGGGCAAAACCCTGAGTTTGTTCTCACATACTGCTAGAGAAATATCAGAAAAAAATGAATTAATAAGAAACAAAACGTGCAGTCAGGCATGTGAGTCATACCTTTAATCTCAGAACTTCAGAGGTTGAGGCAAAAAGGTGGCCTGGAATAAGCCAGGCAGAAAGGATATCACGTGGGGTAAAGGACAAAACAAAAATCAGCCAGGGAAGATGACAACCTGAGCTGAACCTCTGAAACTCACATAGTAGAAGGAGAAAATTGACTGACTCCCTTGGATTATCCTGTGACTGCCACATGTACACCAGTCCATATGCATATCCATACATATACATACAGACAAAATAAATGAATGCAAATGTATTCTTTAGGGTCTAATCCAAAATAACAATAGCATGAGAAACGCAGTGGAGGGATGGGTTATGTTATTAAGTCGTGTGCTGTTCTGTGAACTAATAGAAGCAGAGAACAGAACCTTGAAGTGACTTGAATTTACCAAGGCAGGAGGTGGTAGGGTTCAGCAAAAGCCCCTCA
>LOEQ01002531.1:25133-51197 GCA_001685075.1 Bramus lutescens
TATAAGCTAGCCGTGCGGGAGCCGGGCGGGATGAAAAGCAGGCCCGCTCCCCTACCACTACACTTTGGGACAAGATTTGTAATGAAATAAATATAATTTTTATGTCATCATAGTTTGCAAAAGGATGCATCACTTCTGTGGACATTGTTTATAGTTTTACTATGTGCATAGAGGGTTTTGCTCTCATTCTCTAATTGCTTTTATATCTCTACCATCCTTTCTTAACCAGCTATAAACTTCATTCCCAGTCCTGTACATTTCTCTTCGCAGGGGAGTCACAACTCACGCTTGGGAATCTAGCCTCCTTCAGTCTCCAGGTTTAATTGTGGCATTGCAATTGGTAAGGTCTATGAACTTTTGTTAGTTGCTGCTTTATATATCTCCAATGCATACCAGAAAAAAACGTTCTATGGTATTTTTCTATTAGATCCATTACCCCTTTATTTCTTGACTATGCATGTTATTGCTAAAATACTTCAATAAATATGTCTCCTGGGAAAATGAGGGGTGGTAGTGATAACCGAGAACTCTCTCTCTCTTCTGCTCACCATAAATGAACTTTTCCTTTAATTCTCAATTTTTGCATGTGATTATATACAAGAGTTGTTAGAGGACTTTGAGATGATGAGTTTTGAAACCTGAAAACCAAAGAAAGCATATTTTCAGGATTACTGAACTTAAATGTAATTATTCCCGACTGGGAAAGTATATATTTATTCTTATAATTAAATTGGTAAGATTTTTTTCATTTCTGGGTTTCACTTTTAAAATATTTATCATTTCCCTCTTATTCAGTTAGATTTATCTGAAGAAAGTAATCATTTATTCTAGTTTCTACCCTATTGTCTTACTTCACAGTGAACCTAGTTAGAGACATTGGAACCCAGGGCTTTCCAGTTCTGACTCATATTGACATTATTCTTTGTAGAATTATGAAGATTGTTTGACTATTCTCTCTAATAGCAATTTTTCTGCTTTTCTATTTTTCCCTTCATAAGAGACTCAACATGTCCTAATCTTCTACAAAGTCTAACCAATTTCTTTCTGTTATACTTCTGAGTAGATGAAATATCCCTTCTCGTGGCTCTCTAGTGTCTTCTGAATTAATTCGCTTAATTTAAGAGTTTGATCATTAAAATGTACTTCCCTGGGAGCATATAACTTCTCTAAGCCCCATCCTCACATGACTTCCCACTTAATTTACAAGTAGAGTTGAATGTCATTCCGTTCTGTTTCCTTTATAATGCAAGTTAAACTTCTGCTTGTTTTTCATAGAAACTAATTTCTACCTGTGACTACTTCATCTTTTCCTCTCTCATTACTGATTTTTAGAAAAAGATTTTGTGTATATTGTTGGCACTTTATTTCCATTCCTATTTTAATTACACCATCTTTAAATCTCCAAACTGTCTCATCTAATTTTTCATATCTAGTCATTCATTTCTATTGTGACTGCTCTGCCTCAGCGATGAAGCTACTGTTCTATGACTGACTGTGTTGCCTTGGTAAAGTTTCAGAAATGAAACCAATAATTTTTTCTTGTATATTCAATGATGTCTATATTCAACATATGGCCAACAAGGTACTGCACAATCTAACACTTCTAACTTGTAATTGATTCTAACCAGTTATCACAGTAAATTGCAAATGACTTGTTCTTTCAGTTTCTTAAATTCTTTCCTGATTAGAATTTTGCTTGTTCTGTATGCTCTTTCAAGGAACATTTTTCCTTGAATATTAAGATTTCTAGCTTCCTGTCTGTGGGTTTTTTAATACCTCTTTTAGAGGGATATTTCCCAATATTCTCTATGTAAGATTGCATAGTATTTTGCCATAAGGATCTTTCTTACACTGTTCGTTTCCAGTTTCTAGTAACATAATTTCTGATTGTTCACTGAATTATTTCATCACATGTCAAGTTTTAACGCATAAACTTGGGATTGAGGCTCTTTTGATAGCCACCAAATACCAGACAGTATGAAGTTTAGGATAAAATAGCTTCTAGTTGTTTTGTTTTAATTTATTTGATTAATGAAAGAAAATCCTCTTGAATAAAGGCTACTTGGTTGTCATAGCAAACTTATTTTATGCAAGCTTTATATGATGTGAAAGACTGCAGTAGCAACACTCATAAGCATAGGAAAACCAGCATAGTTTTATAGTGCTTCATGAACAAATGGACAGTTGGTAAGAAAAATAGGAGGGAGATATGTCAATATGAGGGAGATATGTCAAAGGAAGGGGAGGGGCTCAGAAAAGCTGTCAACCAGTTGCTTTCTGCACTGGCTAAAGAGATAAGGCTGCTCTTATTGTGGGTATGAGAAGGGGACCTCTCATGTAAAAATCTTTGACCTTCTTCAGGGCAAACAGCCTGCCCTTTCGACTTTTCTGGTGTGATGAAGTGCCATTAAGTCCACGTCCATGGAATCTTGCTCCTACAACTGTATACAAACATAAAAAGCACAAAACAATATAAAGAAAGAGAAATAGGTGCCAACTAGATACTTGTTTACTTTTTCATCTGCTTTTTTTATTTAATTCCTTTTATTGTATTTACATTTCTAAAATGAAAACAAACTATCGTTTTTCATTTTATCTACCAATCCCAGTTCCCAATCCTTCCCCTCTTCCCATTCCCTCCACCTACCTCTCCACCGCACCTACCATATTTCACTTCTCAGAGAGAGTAAGGCACCTACTTTGTGGAAGTACCAAGGCCCTCCTTACTATATCTAGACTGAGCAAGGTATCTATCCAAAAAGAATAGGTTCCCAAACCGTCAGTACAAGCAGCAGGGATAAATCTTGGTGTCACTGCCTGTAACAAGGTGAACCCAAAGAAAAACATACAGATCTACCTGGAAAGGAGAAATAGATAAGATAGCCTGACAAAATTTGGGGTTGCCAGGAGGAAGGACAGCTGAAGGGACAGAAGAGAGGGGAAGGGGAGGGGGGAGGAGAAGTAGAGGGAGCAGGATAGTTGAGATGTAGGAAAGACAGACATGAGAGAAAAGAAAAAGATATTTTGATTGAGGGAGCCATTATGGAGCTAAAAAGAAACCTGACACTAGAGAAATTCCCAGAAATGTACATTGATGGCCCCAGCTAAGACCCTAAGCAATACAGAAGAGGGTGCCTGAACTGCTCTTGCCCTGCAGTCAGATTGATGAATATCTTAAATATCACCATAGACTCCGTCCTCCAGCAACTGATGGAAACAGAGGCAGAGACCAGCACTGGGCTGAGCTCCCAAAGTCCAGTTGCAGAGTGGGAGGAGTCAGAATACAAGCAAAGAGGTAAAGACCATGATGGGGACACCCACTGAAACTGTTTACCTGAGCTAATGGGAGCTCACCAACTCCCTCCAAACAGAGAAGGAACCAGCATAGGTCCAAATTACTCCCTCTGAATGTGGGTGACAGTTGTATAGCTAGGTAGATGTCTTTGTTTTCTTATTAAAGTATTCATCATCTTTCCTTCCTTTTATCTGCAATGCCATTTTTAGGAGAAAATAAATTGATTCCAAATTCCAGGTATTTTATTTAAATTCCTAATGTATTAATCCTTACTTACAGAAATCTGATTGCAAAAAGTATTCTTAGTAGTGCTTTTAAAATAAGAAGGTTTTCTGCAAAATTAATTTAAATTTGTTTTTCAAGTTTCTTTCAAAATTAATGAGGGAAAAGCTTATGTGATTTGAATATTGAAATCCCTTATGACTTTTTTTAAAAAGGCCATTTGATTCAACAGGACTTCAAAGACAAGTGGGTAAAGATGCAAATTAATTTAATAGATAAGCCACCCCAAGGCTGATTAGGAAGCGCTTACTGATTCCTTAGCTGATTGTAGGATACAACCAATAATCAGGGGTTAACTTGAAACACAAAGACAACAGGTTTATTTTACAAGACTCTTGAGAACAAAAAGGGGTGTAAATGGCCACATTTATCTTGATAGCCATTTGGAATGGTGCATTAATAATTAAACCTTTGTTTTCTAAATATACAGACATAATAGCAGTGCCAGGGCACTGTTAATTAAATATGCATCCTAGAAACTGGTGTGATACTTCTGATGAGCTTTTCTTATTTCAGCCTTCGTAAGGCTAAGGCAAGCATGTGATTCTGTGGTATTTAATTGCCTTTTACAGAAGGTAATCATTATCTATTATTCTGCAAGAATTTAGGATTTAATTTTATAGTTAAAATTTTCTTGAAAACTGCGGACCTTATATGTTTAAGGATATATGTAAAAGGTATGCACACATTATAATTTAATAAATATTTATAAATCTAAACATTGACTCTCAAGTACTTACAATATAAATCAATTAATTATTTAGTTAATATTTAAAATTTAATAGCACTATAATTTTAATTATTATGCGTTATTGTCAGTGTTATGTTGGCATATTAATTTTATTGTATGTTATTCTTTATGTTAATTACGAAGCAACTTGTAAAGGGAGAAAGTCTTTTAGTATTGTTGAAAAGACAGTCTCCTAAATCTTCCTTCAAAGTGTTGCAAATTGCTGTGAAATTGCTACTTACCTTTAAGTAATATGTCAAGAGCATACTCACAGTAATTTGTGAATGTGAAGCTTTAAGATTTCATGATGCCTCATAAGCTTTTTAATCTTTCTTCCTTTGCTGATTGGGATGACTAATTTCTCTCAAGTTTCTACATTAATATTGGTTAATTATTCAATCATAAAAATTATTTTGATTTTTTATGTTTGAGATGGAAATAAAACAGCTCTTGAGTGCATTTTGAGCAATAACCAAAAAAGGATGCATAAATGAAATCTGACACTGAAACACTTACTCCCTGTGTCTGTCCTGTCCCCAATTCTGCAACTTTGACTTCTCTTCTGTGGGGGGCAGCATGATTAACCATATTTTTTCACAAAATGCTACATTGACATGTATTTTCTTTAAGCTAAATAGCCTAAAACTAACTTGTTTTTTAAATATTTAAGCACAATACGAAAGTATTTATATAACATCTGGTAATCCCCTGTGTTTTCCTCCTTTATCTTCTTTAGTCTCTAATGCTAGAGCTAAAAATTATCATGAAGCAGGACAGAGTTCCTCCCTTTGTGTCAAGGCTGGGAGAAGTAATCCTGTATCGAAACCAGGTTCCCAAAAGCCAGTTAAGCCCCAAGGAGAGATCGTGATCTCACTGCTAATACCCTTACAAAAATACCGAGCTACTGCCTCAACTTGATGTGTCATGCCTTATTCAAGCCCATAGTAGACCTGCCCTTTCTTAATCGAGACAGGGAAGAAGTGGAAGGGAAAAGGGTAGATGAAGGGTGGGAAGGGGAGTGGAGTGGAAAGAGATGAAGGAGGGAGAACTGCAGTCAGAATGTAAAATAAATGAAAAAGTGTTATTTACATAAATAAAAATGTATCATGAACTGGATTAACAGTTCCTTGACACATTTTTCCTATGTATCATCTAGTTTCTTAAGGTATACATTATTCAGTTTGGCATAGTTTTGATAAATGTAAGGATTTGTTGAATAATTTTCTGTTTGTTGCTTTTTACACTTAATCATTGTACTGCGTGGCAACTTGTTCAGGTAATGTAGGTACCATTTCTTTCTCAGTATTGACTTTGTGTTTCATGATTGACTCCCAATATTCACTTGTCAATGTAGTTACACTTTTACTAAAAACATATATACCCTCTTGTTCCATAAGTTTAAATTAGACTATTGGTCTACTGCTTGTCCTTGAGTTGAACAAACTCTAAAGATGTGCCCTTGACTTTGAAGAAGGGTTGGGTCAATGGTGATCAGTGTTAGATCATGATGAGATACAGTAAAATATTTCAATAAAAGGTGGCATGTCCCTGGGCAAGTTGGTATTTTGTCAACTTGACAGTAGATAGAATTATTTGGGTAGAGGAACTTCAACTATGAATACTATTTCATAAACTTACCTGTACGGAAGTCACAAGGACATTTTCTTGATTAATTCTTAATATGTGTGAGCCCAATGCACAGCATGAAGTGACACTCTTGAGCACAGCTCTGAAGTTTTTTTGTTTTTTTTTTAAATCAGACAAGGATGAACAAACCAATAAATAGCATATTTCAGTGTCTTCTACTTCAGATCCTGCCACCAGGTTCCTGTCCTGTTTGAGTCCCTGCCGTGACTTCCCACAGTGGCAGACAGTTTTAACCTGAAAATGTAAAGTGAAATAAACCTTTTACTTTCCAATTTGCTTTTGGTTGTGGCATTTTATAACAGTAATAGAAACCCTAACTAATACATGCCTCCAACATTTTTGTAAAATGCACACACTGATGCTTATGCAAGCAAATCAAAAAGTAATGATTGCAGAGAAGACTGGGATTATTTACAGAGGAAGGACAATAAAGAAAACAAATTATGCTGATTCACTGACCAGTTTTCCTTCTACAGCCTCTTTGCCCACTGGAAATTCCCAGTCTTGAGTAATCTGGAAAGGAGTAAAATCATGTACATGGGATCAAAGCCCAAGAAGTAAAGGACCAGATCCTTGCTATTTTTGTTAAGATAACCAAGAAAACTAAGTTATCTGTTATCACTTTATCAGTACAAAAAGATTCACACTATTGGGGGGTAGGGAAGTACCAGGAAAGACAACCCAGGTAACAGAATAGGATGCAAGAGGAGAGTTCCTCCCTACTAACAATGATCACTCAGGATGACCTGGAATTTCAGGAGACAAGTATTTGCAAATATTCTTTTGACATCTTTCTTCTGGAGTGGGGTTATTTATTAACTTATCACAGACACTATTTAATATAGTTTAGAACTTGTGTTACCCAAAAGCTGATACATTAATGGTTTGGTCTCCAACTCCTTGGTATGAGTAAAGTCATTAAAGTAAAATGTTCAAGATATCTCTTGGGAGGCCTGCCGGTTCACTAGGGAATGCTCTTGAATAGCATAGAAAAACCACTGCTCTTTCGTCCTCTTACTTCCCAGTCCCAGGATGAATGCTTTTGCCTTGCTATAGACACTGGCCATGATGTCTTACTAAGAACCTAGAAACAACGTGGTTATTCATGACTCAATATTTCACAAACTCTGAGCCCTGTATACCTTTTCCATTTGGAAGTGGATAATTTTAAGCATTCATTATAGTATCATAAATTTGAGTAGCACAACGGTTTGGTTCTGCAATGCTGGTTGCTTACATAAAAAGCAAATTCATATGTCACAGATCTTAGAATTATATGTAGCTTCAGTGATGCAGAGATGAGATCTTGTTTCTTGGATTAAATGATGCATTGAAGGCCTAGTATTGAAGGGAAGTTCATTCCATAGGACAGAGACAATGAGTAATTGTTCCTAAACTTCATTTTTCACTGATTTAATGAAATAACTTACAAAATTGATTTAGGGAGGAAAAGGATATTTCAACTCACAGATTGAAGATGGGATCCATCATGGTGAAGGACTTACAGAGTTTGGACCCTCCATGCCCAGGAAACAGAGACAAATGAATGCTTGTGTTTATGTCGCTTCTCCCTTTTAATTCAGTGCCCTCAGGTCACTGGTGAGTGGTACATTCTCAGAAAAATATTTCTCAGAACTCCATCAAGGCACAGAAAAATGTGTATTTTCATGGCTCTAGCACAATTTCTAATTGGTCTTAAAAATAAAAAATAAACAAAGTCAGATATTAGGAGTGAAATTCTGAAAGACCAGAGAAACAGATCAGCCAGCCACTAGTTCTTAACTCTACCAAATCCTCAGACTGAAAGGACGGTCCTGTCTTATGAATCCTCAGACTGAATGGACTGAGCTCTGGCTCCTTCTGCCTTATAGTCATCTCTCGGCCCAGTCATATTCCTTCCTGTCTCCACCTCCCTAGTGCTGAGATTAAAAAGCTGTGACTCCCATGTACTGGGATTAAAGGTGTGAGCCATCATCACCTGGCTCTGTTTATCTTTTAGACTGAATCAATCTTATGAAGCCCAGGCTGGCCTTGAATTCACAAATAACCATCTGCCTCTGCCTCCCAAGTGCTTGGATTAAAGTTGTGTGCTACCACTGCCCGGCCTCTATGGCTAACTAGTGCCTTGTACCCTGATTTCAGGCAAGCTTTATCTGCTAGATCACAAACAAAATATCACTACACATGGCAATTCTACTTATTTATTGGCAAAGAAAATTGACCATCATAATGACCAAGAGGGGAGATGTCTGTAAACAGATGGACCAAGAATAGCAATTACTTCTCTTGCCCTTGCAAATTGTCACTACCTTAGCATGAGAGACTTGCAGTTACTTTCTGTCCCTCTATCTTTTGGCTCAGTTGTGTGATTTTTTTGAATTTCTGCTACTTCATCAACCAGGTCTAGAACTTGATGGGAGAACACTCAACCCGAACCCATCAAAAACAACAAATGCTTTGGCAGCTATAGATGAGAAGCACTGTATTTGTCCTGTGAGAAAGGAGTGTCTTTCCCTGTTTTCCACAGAGAAAACAGGCCTTTAGAATAAATGATTCATCAGCACACTGTATCACTTAATCAATACACTATAATATTATATGCTTTACACAGTGATGGGCGTTTATGTTATTTCCAATTTGGACAATTATCAAGAATTCATTCTTGGCTAAAATCTTGTAATTTCTATCCCTAGCTTTATGATTCTGGGCTAAAATTGGCCAAACATCCTCACTTTTTTAGTAGTTTTGTGGGGTTATGCTGATATGGCTGTAGGAAGAAGACAACAGCTTTTCCTTACTGATTTACTGTTTCTTAGAGCTTCCTTTTAGAATCATACTAGCTCAGATATTAAAACACCTTCCCATAGCACTGGGTGGATCCTCTTTGCAGTTTTACTGAAATTTTAAATATGTTTCATTTTACTGAAAAGTTAAAAATTTGTTTCATTATTGTCCCCCTAAAACTCCTACACAACATGAATGGCCCATCCTACCATGAAATCTAGACTTCTATATATCTCTCCCTTGTCAGAAGTCTCTGTTGTGTTGGGTATGAAAGATCTCTCTTGAAATCTCTTCCACTAGTACACACCAACCTCGGCAAATCCCAGCCCTCACTCCTAGTGCTAGAAACTCCAGTAAGTTCCCACGTTGTGAAAAGTCCTTCATACCATTTCATATTTTTTTCCTGTAACGTAATTAAGAGAATTATTTCTGCCATAGAACAATCTCATTTTTTCTCTGTTAAAAACAAACAAAGAAGATATTCCATATTCTGGTTAAATTTCTATGATTTTCTCTTCAAGATTTTGGTTATCGTTGAAATACCAGACAGGCATGGTTGGTTCAGACTTACTAGGTGAAACAGAGGACCAGTTGATGAAGTAGCATTTATGAATAATCCCTACTAAATATTTTGAATGAGTCCAACCTCAGTTTGGAGTCTCCCTGATTCTTGTAGTAGTTGTGAATCAGCATCAAGCCACACATTTCAGAACTGTCAAATAATATTTCAGCTCCACTAAATATTTCATTCTGCCAAAAAAAATTGTACATTTGCACTTTTGACCTCTGAACCTTGCTTTTCCTGTCTCTCTCACACCATGGGCCAAATTCCTCTACCACTGACACTGGATCTGTATTACCATTAGCAAGTGATCGAAGCAAAACCACCTTTGTTTCCAGTGGCATTTTATTTATTAATTTTCCATCATTTTATTTCATATGTACGTGACCTTTGTTTATTTTATCTCTTCATTTTCTTTTTTAATGGTTTGCTTTATTTAAACTTGGAGAATTTCAACAATGTATTTTGATTATATTCTTCGATCTTTTTCATTTCCTCTGAGAACCTCTCCAATCATACACCCTTTAACATCTCCCTTCAGCAGGGCACCAAGTCCAGCTTATATTGCTTGACTACACTAAGTCAAGGGGTCTGCTAGGGACTGGTAATACACCAGCTATATCATTGAGAAGAAAAACCTGACATTTCTCTCCCAAAATAAGCATTATTTTGTGGCCACCACCCCTCTACTTGCTTGGATGTTTTTCCTAGAGTGAATTTTTGTAGGTCTTGTGAATGCTGTTATAATCTTTATGAGGTTCTATGTATATCTTTCTTGTATCTGAAATCCATTTTTTTCTATCATTCCCTTTGCTTTTGTAAGGCAACGGTCTTAAGGGGAGATTTTCTATAAAAAAACAAGTGTATGGTTTCAAAAGTGAACAGTATCTAAATGTGCTCTTAAATTATGTGTACAATTCTTATTAATATAAATTATTCTCAACTAGAGTACCATGATACATAACTCACATTTTCTATAGAAAATTACCCCATATCCCTTTGAAATTTAGATATGATATAGTACTCTAGGCCCTCTCTTCAGTTAAGGTCATTCATACATACAGAATAGTAAATGAAATAAAAGTTTTGTAGAACCAATAATAGAAATCAATGCAGTCAATATCAAAACCTATGTACAAATTTTATTGTTTGAAAAAATGGAAAGCAGCGAGTTAAAGAGTAAAAATAAAACTGTGAGTTAGCATAGTTTTTTTTTTCCTTTTTCATTTTTTTTGACAAAAACAAAGCTTTCACTGAAGCTGTGACTTCCAACGTGTTCACTTGTTTTGTTTTGCTAACTGGGTCTAATTGTCCATTTGCTTATATATGAATAAGTAGAATTGGTTTGAAGAGTAATTGTAGTTCATCCTACAGCCCTAAATTTTGGAGTGTGTAAATCTTAAATAATAAACATATTTTATTAATATATATTTATAAATATAAAATGTAAAAAGCATTTTATAGATTATAAAATAATAATTAGGAAGTTCTGTATGTATTTTAGTGATAGATGGTTAAATGAATTCTTTAAAAATACTAATGATACCGATTAAAAAGGAGGCTGTGGTATAGTCAAACTTTTTTTTAAGGTTTGCTTTTTTAAATTATTATTTTAAAACAATCTTTTCTCATTTTACATACTAATCCCAGTTTCTACTCATCCCTTCTCTTGCTTTCTCCCACTATCTCCCCACCCTATCCTCCATCCCCTCCTCACAGAGGACAAGGATTCCCATAGGGAGTCAACAAAAGCTTGCATATCAATTTGAGGCAGGAATAAGCCCCCCCATATCTAGGCTGAACAAGATATTCCTTCAAAGAGAAAGGACTTAAAAAATCCATTTCAAGCACTAGGAATAAATTCTTGTCCCACTTCCAGTGGCCCTATAGACTGTCCCAACCACATAACTGTCACCTAAATTCAGAGGACCTATTTTGGTCCTATGCAGACTCCTTCATATTCATTTTGGAATCAGTGAGCTCCCACTAGCTCAGGTTAGGTGTTTCTGTGGGTACCACCATCAAGGTCTTGACCTCTTTGTTCATATTATCAAGCTTTCCTCTCTTCGACTAGACTCTGGAAGCTCAGCCCAGTGCTTCACTGTGGATCTCTGCATCTGCATCCATCAGATGAAGGTTTTATGATGACAATTAAGGTAGTCATCAATCTGATTACAGGGGAAGGCAGTTCAGGTACCCTCTCCTCTATTGCTTAGGGTCATAGCTGTGGTCATCCTTGTGGACTCCTGGGAATCTTTCTAGTGCCAGGTTTCTTGCTGGCCCCACAATGGCTCTCTCAATAAAGATATCTCTTTCCTTTCTCTCCCTCTCTGTCCTTCCCCAGTCTAGGTCATCCTGCTCCCTCATGTTCTCCTGCACCCTCCTTTTCTCCCCTTCCCCTCACCTTCATACTGCAGTAGGTAGCACATTAGTCTCGAACATTCTTCTAACAACTCACCATTTAACTTAAGTCCCGCCTAAGAATAATTGGGAATTTTTTATGTAGAGATAACAGTTATTATAGTGAACTATGAATAGATAAAAATATAATACTTATTAAACTAATAGTTGTGACAAAATTTGTTGTTTTAGTTTGAGATACAAAGATACAGAGAGCAAGAATACTTTTAAACCTATATTCGGGTGACCATGATAGAATGAAATTTTTCTAGTTATTTTTTCACATTCTTTTATTAAATTTCAGCTTTAAAATTGCCTTGATAAAAGCTTAATTAACAGTTTAATCTGCATAAATTCACCTTGTTTCTTTGAGTAGCCATCACTGTAAGAATCCCAAAGGCTTCCTCATGTTGAGAGACAAAAAAGCAAAGCAGTTTTTACCAATATTAATGGCTCAGCTAAGGAAGGAAGACTATATATCATGAATTTTCAAAACTCATTGTCATTGACAATATATTCTGCAAGTTTGGAACTTATATAGAAAAGCAGCTACTGAATTTGGTATGTTGATATTTAATGAAAATATTTATCGGTTTTAAGAGGGGATTTTATTCATTTAATTGCTTCTTTCATTATTTCATCATTTACCCCACAACTCAGCCTCCTAGTTTTACATGTCTTTTATGTGTGATCTACTTCATATATTAAAAATACTTGCATATGCAATGGTGGGCAGCATGTATTTGAGCAAGCGTACCTCTCCAGTGACTACAACATTGAGAATTATTACTTTCCTTTCCCCTATAATCATTAACTGCCTAAGTTCCTCAGGATTCAGTGGGGAGCATGAATCTCTTCCCCATCCTTGACAGATGCCAATGTGTCCAGTCTTGAGAAGGCTTTACGTAGTTAACCACAACTAGTATGAGTCTGTGAGAGTAATAGTTTGTTATACCCAGAAGACAATATGGCATCATTCTTTCGATCTGAGGTTCTTTGATTATTTCTTTATCCTCCTCCTTGAAATTTGTTAAGTTTTGGTGGGGCTAATATTAATGTACATCTAGTGCTAATCATTCAACAGTACCTCATTCTCACAATTTCAAACACTAATGATTCTCTTAATTAATGATCATGAATATTGCAAACCAAAGTTTCTCTGACTGAGGCTAAGAAGAGAACTAATCTAATGGAATAAACATTGAGTATTTGAAAGCAGCATTAATAACATATTCTTTTAGAAACGGTAAAATATTACCACCTACAGACATTTGACTATATTTATTATACAAGAAATGGGTTCCTTCCTGTATATCAAGCATCAACTACAATAAAAAGAAACTGGTTATTACGATCAACAGACATATTATTCCAGTAGCTACATCTTGCTTGACATTGTAGCATGTAGAATCTATAAATGGGTTCAGCACTGATTTCCATAGAGCCTACATTAATTATTTAACTGTGAGTAAGATGCTGAGAAAAATCTTATGGAAAGTGTACTATAAAATAGAGTTTCTTTAGCAAACGAGCATTTATATAGCTCCATATAAAGAATTATGAACCCAATATAGCATAAAAGATTATCAATAAATGATGAAACCTAATTCTCTCTCAATCTTAATTACTTCCCTAGCCTTATATCATTGCATTATCATTGTCTATTCATTCTTCTGTTTGTCTATCTTCTACCTATCTATCAACTGTGTATCATATCTATCCATCTATGTATTCATCTGTTTCATTTGCCAAACTGCATTATATATCCTTTCTATTATTCCACTTCTTCCTCCCCCAATACTTCTAGGTTTCCTCAATTGAATGCTTTTCTCAGATGAGTTCATTGGATCTAATATATATTCTTGAGGTAGATCTTAAGCCTACATCCATCTTTCAGTAAAACAAACTATATTAAGTTTTAAATCTGATACTTTATTGGTCATACATAATGAAAACATTGTGCCATCATTTATTAGATTTATTTCCCTGGAGATTGGTGGGATAGAGATAGTTAGACAGAAAAATGTAAAAGCAATAATTCATTGTTAAAATACCAGAATTCATCTAAAGAATACATTTTAAATCCTTTTATATTTCAGCTCCTCCACTCTAATAACATAAGCTTTCATCTTAGAAACTCACCAAGAACTTCTCCAACACTCTCCGCTGTCCTATGTCCCAGATGTATTTATTATATATGCCTCTTACTTCCTGTTGTTGCAGAAGAAAAGTTATTAATTTAGCATTTCTATTGCCAGTATACTCAGTCATTTTATTTTGATACCCACTAAAGTGATATTTGCATTTTAATATTATGTCTAAAATTTAAAATATACCCATAACAATAGTAAATAAATTTTACTAAAATCATACTTTTCTACTTTTTAATGAAGGCAATCACAAAACTAGATTCTGGCCCATTAGTGGTTTTATGCAGGAAATTACTTTTTTCTTTATTTATGGCTACTAGGAGTTAATTTTTCTGTTTGTTGCAAGGTACATTTATGCGGTCAGAAAGTCTAGTGCTGTGAACGAGGAGTGAGCCCTCCAGCTCCTGTTGTCTGTTGCTTGTAGCAGCCTTCCTCCTTTATAAGGTGGGATAGCTGGGTGGGGCTCTGGCCTATAACCACTTAATCTTGAGCTGGCTTATGTTTCTGCCAGGCTAACTCTATGCCCTCCCCTTGGCCAGGCCAGGATGGATGACTGGCTGCTTCTTCACGGATTTAGGAGACAGGCCATGGGTGATCAGGCTTCTAGAGGTCTGTAATTGTTTTTCTAATTCATTAGTTTAATTATATCAATACTCAAATTCCATAAGGCTTCTATAATTTCTAATTTTATTGAAAACTGATTTTGCTTCATACAATATATTCTGATAATGGTTCTTCCTCCCACAAATCCTCCCAGATCCTCTCAATCTCCCATCCATCAAGTCTCATACTCTTTCTTCTACTCTCATTAGTTCTTTTTATGTTTTTCATATTATTATCTTCAATTTAAGGTTATCTAAGTAAAAACTATTTTATTTTTTTATTTATTTTATTCTAAACTTAATCAAATTTAGATAACATAATGAGTATATGCACCACTAGACATACATGGTTTTCTTTTTGTAAAAAAAAAAGTTTTTTCTTTTATTTATTTTTTTTCATTTATGTACTTGATGAACACTTCCACATGTTTAGCTAGCAGGGAAATTTAATTTAAAAGTGTTTAGACACATATCACCTGGGCCACAATGGTCATCGTTAAGAAAACATGACAACAAATGTTGATGATCATGGGAGTAAAGAGGAAAATGCATACTGTGAGAATGTGTGGAAAGACTGAGGAAAGATATCAGTATGGGTATTCAAAAAATTAAAATAGAACTACTCCATGATACTGGTATATTATACTTAGACATAAATTGTAATCTGTGTAAGCTTATTAAAAAGTTGCTTGGTCCTCTATTAAAGATGGCAGTGGCCACCAGCAGCTGAAGGACCATAGATCTGCTCCCAGTAGCCCTGAGAGACTCAAGGGAGTTTCAAGGAGAGATAAATCAGTGAAGGGTGTGACTGCAGAGCTCCTGAAGAACTCAAAAAGGGTGGGTCTCATGGGATGATACTTTTAAAAAAATGTCTCATGAAATTGGAAAAGAAGATGGAATAATGAATGGATCTGCTGGCAATAAACAAAGTTGGAGGCATAGCAGTGGCAATCATGGCAGGCAGAGACACAAGTCATCGCTCAGTGTGGCTAATCTTCAGTCTTCCCAGAATTTTGGGGCCGTTCGGCTTGACCTACACAATAAAGTGTCTACTGCTGCAAGTTGTGCCGCTCCTCTTCCTGATCACTGCCCAAGGGCTGCAATAAGGATGCTAGAGGCTAGAACCTAGGAAAGCCAGTGGCCAAGGGCTCACTGGGATTTTTGCCCTATCTGTTGCCCAGGCACAAGGTCACCACAATTCTAGGCTGTAACAGGATATCTGAGATGGATCATAGCAGTAGTCCAGTATTTATGGCACTTTGGGTACCAGAAAGCTTGAACTAGAGTAACGACTTATTATAATATGTATTTGTATATAACACAATTTGGGAACAAATACTGTAAAATACAGCAATTTCTGATGCCATATTGATGTGCAAATGTGCATGGAGAGATGGAAAAGAGAGCAAAATCACATGTTGGAACTAGGAATATAGAGACAGAAGTAACAGGTGTGGGAGGACAGGGGAGCATGTTGCTGGTGAGTGGGCCTGACAGAGTGGTGTGCAGAAGGGTGGAGCTCACACTGGATTTGCCCCCAAATGGCTGCCTAGCACCATGGTCATCCAAGCCCTAAAAGACAACAAGATACAGATGAAGTATTATTAATTTTCTGAACTAAGCCCACTCGTCTGTTTCCAATCCAGAATCATTTTGATGTCTGTGCTCTGTGCTGCTGCCTGAAACAATGTAGATGTTCATGGTCCATGTATTTTCTGGAGGATATGTGGGCTTCCATGGCTCTTTTGAATTCTCAAAAATATTTAAATATTTAAATTTTAATTTGTTCAACTTATGGTCACTCTCTTTAGGATGTTCTACAATTTCAGTCTTCCATCAATAATGCAATTTTAAATAAATCAATAATAAAAGCATATGATATAAATGTATGTTTTAGCATATATGTATATGCTGTTTGGTGCAGTCAATGGTGCTTGTATTTCTGCTACTGATACATATAGCATCATAATGAATTTAATGAACATTAGATTATTTTAAGTACATTATATGATCTTATTGCTATAAGAGATATTATTGACTTATGATTTAAAAAAAAAGGCCAGACTCATGGCATGCAACAATGGAGAGAGTGTTGTGTGGCAAAAATGAGATCAATGTGCTACCACGATTCATCAGCACATGGAGAAGCAGAGTTCTTGTGATAAAACCCAGGGCATGGTTCTTATGTCAAAATAAGCTGGGGTCTGTGAGAGGCACATGGCAGGACAGAGACAAGAATGCGCTATTGCTTCCAATGGATGGATGTGCTTAGTTTGCTTGAATCACTATATTGAAGTCAATTAAAATGTACTTCTTAGAGACAAGAAGGAATTTCATCTGGTCCCACAGATGATGATAGCTGTTAGAATACTGACACGTATCCACAGGAGTAAAGTAGGGAGGGTAACTTTGGTTTAGGGTATACGGTTTCCTCCTGATTTACCCAATATTGTGGTAGTATAACTATTGATACTTTGGTTAGACATTAAATAACATGAAATTAGAGATATAATCATATTTATTTTTGTTTTTATATGTGCAAAGAAATCTGTAATATTTGGGTTCTTTTATTGAATAGACTTTTCAGTAGCTATTGCCTATATATCTGTACCTATATACTACAAAGAATTTTATTGACTACTGTTCCTATGAATTTAGTTTATTCTCATAACACACATATGTGAATGAACCATCCCTTGATGCACCAGAACTACTAATGGCAGCTGTTGAAAGCTGCCTATCAAGGTGTAGATTATAGAGAAGCCTCAAAAAATTCTCAGAAGCCTGTTAGTTATCAAAATGAATTCTATACAAGTACCAAAGGGAAGCTCCTAATATTTACAAAAGTTCTCCTAACACCATTCATTGAATACAAGTACCTGGGAAATCAATGAATCTCCAGAGAAACTGAATATAAATAAAAGATTTTTTGGCTCTTTTTCAGTGTAGTATAGAAACAGAACAGAAGGAAAAGTTTGCATAATTTTAACATGGATGAAACAATGTAGAGTCAGGGGAAAATACTGAGAAGTGTACCTACTCATCAATCAATAGAACAATGTCATAATAATAAAATGGGTATTGGAAATACGAGAAGAAAATCCAATAGGAACAATAATGAAACATTTGGTTCATTTTTATTTTTGTCATACTCAGAAGGCAAGAATTATTCAGACTAAATTGATTGCTACAGTGATGGATTACATTTTATAGTTAACCAACATGCAAACTGAATAACAAAAATATTCTACTTTCAATTAGGAAATATAGTAGAGATTGTAAGATATCAAAACCACCTGGATGTAAACCAGAAACATAGAAAAAGTTGTGGAGTCATTATTGCTTTATTAAAGAATATGACTCATATCAACATGATCATATATTTAGTAAACTGAAGAACTTTTCCCATAGAAATGTCAGATATGCAATTAATTTTATGTCATTTATTCTGAGTGCTCATTTACTCAATTATTTCTGTTACTAAGTCATATGTGTTGTGCAATGAATAACAGAGTCATCCCACCCTTAGAAACATCATGTGATCATAACAAGTACGGAACATATTGCTGTGGGATGTGTGATGTAATATATAAAACTTTGACTTCTGCTAGCCTGTAGCTGAAGACTGAGTCCACTTCCTTCCTCCATTTCCTGGGATGGCACTGTGAGATGACCTTTCTCAGATGTTGGAAATCCTGTACATATGCTATTTACAATAATAATAATTTCAAGAAATGTGACCAGTGAGACAAATTGAAATTTTAATAAATGTTTTAAGTTTAACTTAAACTTAAATAGACATGTACAACAATGAAACCAGTATGAAATCTCTTATATATATCCAATGTGCATTAAATAGTAAATCTCTTTGCGTACAAAAGGACATAAAATGAATTATATATTCCTGTTAATGGTGATTAGGATATTTTCAGAAAGAAATTGGATGATTAAAAATTAAGGAAAAACTTTTTATGTAAGCTTTAAATTTATCTGTGTTTCAGGAAAACATTCTGCTTGGATTGCAGAAAGAAAACCCTTACTTTGGACTTACATTTGTTTTTTTTTTGTTTTTTTTTTTGAAAAATTAGAGTTCCCACTGTTGAATAGCTTTTGTCATTTTGACAGCATTACTATCCCCTGACACTGTATGTATAAAAGGTGCTATGAATTATACCAAGTTCTCTGCTCTTATAGTTGCATGACTTCATTTGCAACTTTACTACAATCAAGGGGTAACTATTCTAGTAACCAAACACAGCCACTGTCATCTTGGTCTGGACTGAGATCCTGGATAGGATCTTCTTCCTAAAAGTTATCTTTATTAACAAATAAGTCTGTGGTAGTTATCTGTATTAGAAACAAGGCTGTATGAAAGGACAAGATCCTCCAAGACTGTGAGAGAGGAGGTGAGAGGGACACAGTCAACTTGCAATCACTGCTCCCAGTCATGCTGTTACTGATGTCTGTCAAGCTCAGTTATGTTATGGCCTCTTTTTCACCTTGGTGCTCTGAGCTTGACTGGTCCTGGACCCACTACCTTGACTCCAACCTCCATTGTCACTGCACCATATGTAAAGTACTTGGTGTTTTCATCATGCGCGCCTGTCTATCCCTACAGAGGGCAGCTCCTGTGTTCTGAATAGCAACTTGTGCAGTATTTGCTATCATTGAGAGTCATGTTTACCCTGAAGCTTCTATATTCTCACATGTTGCAATCATACTAATGGACAATGGAAAGGTATGAGGTTTCAAACTTACATAAAAATCTCCATGCAGATAAGGGATACTGAGAATGGGAAAAGTTCTTCCCTATGGAACAGCCACTAATTGATTACCTAAGATATACTGGTCACTCATAAAAACATCTATACAGGTATCTTTATAAATATATAAAGATCTTTATATATCTTTGAAATGGTCATATTTATATATTTAGGAATACATATATATGTTTACAAATAACATATATATATATATATAAACACATACATATATGTATATATACTAAAGATGAAGCAGACTGTTGAAAATAAGTTATACAAATAAAAAAATGGCGAAGAATGGTATATGGGAGGACTTGGAAGGAGAAAAAAGGAAGAAATAATGTAATTAATTTATAATTTCAGAAATAAAATGGATTTAGAGATCTTGATGGATGCTATTTTTATGGCATTTCTATGTATCTAACAGAAATCTTATTTTAACTGAGATTGCCAAACTTGTGAAAAATAAAATAACATTATTAATAATAATTGCACATATACAAGAACATAACTGTCTCTCAATACCTAGAAAGCTAAATCAGAGGCACTACATTATCTTATACAGTATTATGCAACAAACATGGTGGATGAATTGATGTAATATATCATAAGCATACTTCTTATCTAAGCCTGTTCATAAAACAATCAAAAACAGAAAAAATAATACAAACAGATTTGCATCTATGTTTAATCCTTTAAAGTAGGAGTAAATAAAAGTGGCTACTGATATTTTGGGGAGGATTAATATGATAGACTTATATACAGGACAGGAAACTGTGGTTCTGAGGCTAACAACGTGTTTACTTCTTATCATAGAGAAGAATTAAATTAGATAATTTTCAAAGGCGTTTTAAAAATAATTTATTACAGTTATTATAATTTTCTCCATTTTATTTATATTTATCTTCCTAGTAAAATGTCATAGAAATTGATTAATCTGAAGATGGAAGAAGAAAGGATAATTTTATTTTTTATTTTCCTTCTCTTTTTTGATTAGTTGTAGTTGCTGTAATGATTACCATCTGTTGCAAAAAGAAGATTCTTTGATGGGGAATGGAAGATACACATTTTTGTGGGTATAAGGCTAAATTTTAGAATGCAGCTCAGAATTACACTGGTTTAGGAAAGTGGCTATAGTAAGTTTTCTTCTAAAAATCATGAATTCACTACACATGGATATTTTGCTAGGTACATAACACCACACATGAGATTTCCCCTATACTGAGAGCCTTAAATCCAAATGCATAGTTTTTAGTTACTCCCCAGATATAAGTGCCATTAATGAAGCTCATGGATATGTTACCATATCAGCCATTTTGTGGTTCACAATCATTACCTCTGAGTAAGACTCTTGAATGCCTTTCTTGTTTTGGTAGTTTGCAAATCACCTTCAGATACTCTGAAAGCTAGTTATCAGGGAGGAGGCATGGTACACCTACAATACAATTGCATTTGCTACATCCACACTACAATGGCAATACATACATCTACAATGTAACTCCTATAAAGAAAACATGCTGAGCCTGTATAGTGTTACTCGTATATAAGTTTTCAAGGCTGACTATTTGGTATTGGTATGCTGTCCCTTGGGGAAAACTATTTATTTTGCTGTTAGCATTCCTTATCTGCCTGTAGTACTTTGTGTAGGCTTACTGGTCATATCTGTATCCTGATATGATGTCATTAAACTCTTGCAGGAAGAGTAACTTTGGGCTCACCATCTGTCCCCAAGAATAGGAGTTGTTTTCATTTATTACTGAAAAAAAGTCTGCTACCTCAAAATTTCAATTTAAGTTGTTCTAAAAAGAATAAATGATACAGTGATGAATAACAGTTAGAGAAAAATTAGTTTTTTTATGAAGAAGGAGAGAATGGAATATGAATTATCAGTTTTACTGTTGTGTTGAAAGCAAGACCTTCAATAAAGCAGCAAAGCTGAGAGAGTATTTCACAAAAACTGAGTGGTCACTGGAACTATATCAACCAGAGAGAGGAGCCAGTGAGTTGGAAGAGGCTGTTTAAATGGAGACTGTGCTTTGTGTGGTTTTGAAGCTAATACTTGAGTTTTATTAACTCATTTTTCAATACGTAAGGGAGTTTCCATTGTTCACAACAAAATCACACGACAAATGGCAGAATGAAGACGTGAACAGTAAACAAAGAAGTCTGTGATATTTTGCTGGTGTGGGACAATGGTCTGTATTCTGTCAATTATATTTTAAATAAATGCTGATTGGCCAGTAGCCAGGCAGGAAAACCAGACAGGAAGTAAAGGTGGGTCAATGAGAACAGGAGAATTCTGGGAAGAAGGAAGCCCATTCTTCTACAATTGAGACCCATCCACAGCAGAAGCAAAATGTGACTCCCTCACTGGATAAGGTACCAAGCCTTGTGGCTAGCATAAATAGGAATAATGAGCTAATATAAGTTATAAGAGTTAATAAGAAGCCTTAGCTAATGGGCCAATCAATTTATAACTTTGTAGACCTCTGTGTGATTTCTTTGGGACTTAACAATTGTTGGAACCGGGCAGGACAGAAACCCTGACAATACTTTGCTATATTTTCTGCTTTGGATTTGGGAAACTTTAAATGGTTTTGATAATAATCAAATAATACCATATGAAAAAAGCACAAAGGTGTTGGATAAAAGAAAGAACAAATGATAATCTAAAATCTACTGTAAGTAAAACTCAGTCTCATAGTCTGAAGATTTTTACTCATTTTGTCCTTAATCACTATTGCAATTTTCAAAGGGAAAAAAGTCTCTGAAAGATGAAATGAAATATGTAAGGTTCAAAATGATTGTTAATAGTCTCTGTCATCATTTATAAAGACATGGGGCCTAAGGCTGGTACCACAATGGACAGCGGTCCCACAAGGGGCAGCAGTAGGCCACCCTAGGCCTCTTCAGGTTCTCTGGGTGACAGATAGATACACCATGCAGAAGAGTTTGATTATAGAGTTTATTTAGTGGGTGATGGAGGAGAAAGGGAAGGGGAAGTAGAGAAAGGGGGAAGAAGAGAGAGAGGCAGAGNGGCAGAGGCAGAGAGGGGGGAGGCAGGATGAGGGGGGGGAGTGGGAGAGGCAGTAGTTACCTCTTCAGAAGAGGAACAGGAAGAAACATAGAGAATAGGCAGGAGATCCAAGGGGGAGTTGCCAGTGGACAGGTCTTTTCTCTCAAAAGGACAAGGAACCCAGATGACAGATCAGGCCAACAGATTACAACATTCTCCTTTGCAGCTAGGAATTATCTGGCACATATTCCTTATTTCTCCTGTTCTCATAAAACAGGGTCTGATGTGGGAAGTCCTTCTGCCTGTGTTGCTTTTATTGGTTAATGAACAAATCTGCTTTCACCCATTGGCTTAACAGAGTAAAACTAAGTGGGAAATCAAAACAGAGATGTAAAGAAAGATTAGGCAGAGTCAGAGAGAAGTCACATAGCTGCTAAAGAAGACAAATACCTCCACAGGAGCCTGCAGAATCTTTGCTGCTAAGCCATGATCTCATGGTGATGCACAAATTAATAGAGATGGGTTAGTTTAGGATAAAAGAGCTAGCTGAAAATACTCTTTTTAATTGTTTTTTATTGATTTTTGTTGAGCTCTACATTATTCTCTGCTCCCCTCCCTGCCTCTCCTCTCCCCTTCAATCATCTGACGATGTTACCATGCCCCCAATTTACTCAGGAGATCTTTTCTTTTACTACTACTTAAGCTATTGGCCAAGCAGTGTCAGAAATAATAAAGTTTTTGTGTGACTATCTCAGGTCTAAACAGCCGAGAATGAATGAACAGCCTTTGCCTACAAATGTCTGTATAATATAAATTAGAAGTGTATTTATTTATTCCTCCCAGCCATGATGTCTCAGCTACTATCATATAGCAAGTGCAGTTTTATTTTCAAGATCTGATTTCTGCCAGATTCCTTCATAATACTTTCAGGACTCCATGAAGTTGATCATTCAATTTGAGTGCATATCTGGGTTTCTAAAATGAACTAGAGTGTTAAATAAGAACCAGAGACTCTCTCTAGTAACAGAGCTTCTATTTGCAATTTGCAATTATACTGATTAACAACTAGTTTTTAAAATTAGAAGTTGAAGAAGATCAAAAAAACTGAGCAAGATACTGACTCTAAGCATAGCCTTGGTTTAAAATGCAAGTAAATGCTAGCAACTGAGCTATCGAGAAAACTCTGACATATTTTAGGTAAAAATATGTGTCTCAATTTAAATTGAAAGATTAATTCTGTGATTTGTTAAATATGTTAAGCATTTCAAACGAAAAGGAAAGGAAAATATATCTAAAATAGGCTAGCAAATAAAATACCAGAAACTAATTGAAAAGAAATTCACATGTGGCAGCCTGTCCCCTCATTAAAGTAGGGTTGTGGTTCACAAAGGCAGTCAATGCAAAGAATCATGACATTGATATTTAAAAGCCAAACCAATTTGGTCACAGAACCATTTTCTTTACAAACTTGTATGCCATTAATCTTTCAGAAACCCTGACACATAGACATGAGTCATACTTAAACACTGACAAAAGCTGTGCATCTCGATATGCAATTGCAACGTGATTCTGTCTATTAAAGCAAGGATTGACTGCAAGAGAGAGAAATCTGGTGTTCTGGTTTCATGGTTTTTCGGCCAAATAGTTAAATTCACAGGATGCCTTAAGAAACTCATGCTTGTGTGTCTGTATACCTGTCTTTTGTTTGATAAAGCCTTTCCTAAAATGGAGAAAATTGAGATTTACACTAAAGCTACTCATCTAAATAAAAATCTACGTTTTGCATAATAATGTAAGAATTACTTATATATGCAATTATTGTGGGGAAAAGAGAGTTACAAAGAGATAGAGAGAAAATATCTTTATTTAAAAATAATAGCATTATACAGAATACACACATTGATGCAGTAACTTTGGAATACAAACTTTCACCAGCCTATGCGGATCTATCTGAGAGACCTGGGATTTGAGGACCCTAAAGGATGGGATGGACTGAAGTCTAGTGTTGTACACAATTTTGCTTCAGCTCTGATGTACATTTATACGTATAGTAATAAAGAAAAGAACAATCCAAGGAAGGGTTTTGAGTTCAGAAATATGTGATAAGAAAATCATAATCAGAAAAAAACATGTAAATATGCATCATTAACACAGCAGTTCTTCCCCAGAACTTTTTCAGGCCAGAACAATTTTAACCTAATTGCCTGGCATGTACTATAAAATATATCTGGGAAAGAGTACAAACAAGACAGAAGGCCATATACAGATTCGGGGTGCACTGAGGACATAGTCTATATTGCATTTTATAGCTATGTTCTGACATCTAGCAAGAATAAACTAGACTGAAAAATGGAATGTAAATATTTAAAACAGAAGTCATGAAATCACATCCAAATACAATCCAAGCAACAAAATTCACCTGAGGTAAAAGGGCCTCTACTTTTTTGCCTGGAGCTTCTTTTTCACCATGCATCCTTGACCTTGTTATGACATCTATATGGTTGAAGCAATGAGCACAAGACTAAAGAAGAGATACACAAGAGAACAAATATATGAGTCCTAATGACTGTTGAGTGCTAATCCATAAGTGGGACATGTGTATGACATATTCCAAGTCTCAGAAAATATTGTGGAATGAGAAGCAGAAAGAATATATTGCTAGTAGGAGAAATATGAAGTGTTGTCTTCTGCATATGATAGGTGTGCTACACTGTGAACTCCCAGCATTGACTCCCAGCACAAGACTGTATTCAACAAGGTGTTTTAAAGGTTTTGAAATCCCACATCCTCCCAGAGGGGCATAGACAGTAAAGCAGTTCATGGAGGAGGGACATTCATATCCCTCAATTTTGTAGCCAATGGTACATTACCTACATTGAAGCAAAGAAGTCCTCACTTGCGCTCATATGGGCAAGGACAGTTAAGGCACTGTGTCATATACACACACAAGAAAAGGAATATTAGAGAAGCTTGGGAAGAAGAAAGGTTTGGCAGGAAGAGAAAGTGATAAGAAACAAACGATGGTGGCACATTGAACAAAGAGCAATGATGTGTGTGTGTGTGTGTGTGTGTGTGTGTCTGTGTGCGTGTGTGTGTATGAACCTAAAAGAAAAATGTTAAAGGGGAGTCAAGATTACTATAACCAAACATTGACAACATACAAAATATTTTGGTTTTTCTTATTTTGTTTTATTTTTCTTCTGTTCTTTCTTCTTTCCTTCTACAATTCTTCCTTCTTCCCTTCCTTTATTTCTTTCTTATTTTTTCCTTTCTTGCTTTCTTCATTGCAACAGTGAAATTAGTAATATAGGGATCTGTATGTTATTTCTCCTAAATTTCTTAAATGGAAAATTTGTAAATTATCAAAGTATTTCTTCATATATTTCTTTGTTTAAATTTTTTTGAAAGGACAAAATCGCAAAAGAGGAAAAGATAGCATCAAGTTTAAAAATACATATAATTAGATAATTGTATCTGAAAAAATAGCCTAGGGGTCTCAAGAGGGAATCTTTGCATCTCAATTCTGAGAAAAAATATTAAGAGACCCCATTTTACTTTCAACTACAATTAAAGAAATAAAAATAAGCAAATGATGATAATAAAAATAGAAATAGACTTCCTGTTTAATGTAGAAGCGGCCATGCATACACTAAGACCTTTTGCATACATTCTCCACATAAATATAGGGTATCTCTCTAGAAACAAATTATGTTAACTAGGAAGATTTGTTAACTCACAGTATAAGGGGTAGTTACAGGCCACAGTTCAATACTGAAAACAAGGGCTGGAGAGATGGCTCAGAGGTTAAGAGCATTGCCTGGTCTTCCAAAGGT
>LOEQ01002531.1:81494-103782 GCA_001685075.1 Bramus lutescens
GGGGGTCGTGGATGTACTGAACAAAAGCGGCCTTTGTCTTTTTATGGGTGAACTGAGTCCATTGATATTAAGGGATATTAATGACCAGTGATTGTTAATTCTTGCTATTTTCTGTTTTGCTGTTGGTGATAGTAGTGTGTGTGTTTCCCATCTTGGGGATTTTCTGGTATGAGATTATCCATTGCCTGTGTTTTCATGGCTGTGACTAACTTCCTTGGGTTGGAGTTTTCCTTTTAGAATTTCCTATAAGGCTGGATTTGTGGATAGGTATTGCTAACATTTAGTTTTGACACAAAAGATACTGGCTGTTGTCCTTTGCAGCTCTTAATATTCTTTCTTTACTGTGCATATTTAGTGTTTTGATTTTCATTATAAGGCAAGAGTACTTTTTTGGTACAGTCTATGTGGTATTTTAAGCTTTTTGTTTGTTTTTAGGCAATTCCTTCTCTGGGTTGGAAAATTTTTTTGTATTTGTTGATATTGTTGAATATATTTTATATGCCGTTTAGTTAGTATTCTTCTTCTTCTACCCTTATTATTTTTATATTTGGTCTTTTCATGGTGTTCCAGATTTTCAGGATGTTTTGTTTTCAGACTTTGTTGAATTTTGCATATTCTTTTACTGACGATTCTATATCCTGCATCATATCTTCATGTGCAAGATTCTTTTGTCCATCTAAGGTATGCTATCCTTGCATTCATAATCCCTGTTTTCTGAGCCAGATTTTGCATTTTCATAATTCCCTCAGTTTGTGTTTTCCTTACTACCTCTACTTTAATATTCAAGTTCTGAACTATTTTCTTCACCAATTTGATTGCTTTTCCTTGGCTTTATTTAAGGGATATTGATTTCTTCCATTTTTTGGTTTGCCTTTTCTTCTATTTCTTTAAGGGAATATTTTCTTTCCTCTGTTAGGGTCTTTCTCATCTCAGAAAGTTATTTTTTGTGTGTGTGTGTGTGAAAAACGCCTGTGTGACTCAGTTTCTATCTGGAGTCATTTCTGACTTAAAGAAGCCATTTGAGTTCAAACTTGCCTGCTCTGTTTTTTCATATAACCTTGAGGGCTATGAGTACTCCTGACTTAGCCCCATGAGAAAAGAGCGCTCTAGCTAGCAGAAAGTTTACTGCTGACAACAAACCTCAGGAGCTTCAAGATAGAAAGTAAGACTGCTTCCAAGCAGCAAGCACATGTTGGAGAGGAGGCTGCTCACTCAAGGACAGGAATGGTCTTGTGGTTAGATACTGACTGACCATTAGTGCTGTGCTTTGATCTGCTTTTGTATATAAGCAAGTTCTGAAATAAACTCTGGACTGTTTGGCTTCTTTGGCATAAGCAGACAGAGCTGCCGATTCTATCCTGTCTTCTGTTTCTTCTGACTTTTCTTTGGCCTTGAGGATCCCCTATCCAGGAACTCTAGCTGACTTTCTAGGAGAGGGCTCCTACTGGTGGGACCCAGCTGTGTAGCCTCCTGGGGGAGGGGTGTCTTTGTAGATACACTGCATATTTAAGGCACTCAGAGGTGTGGTAAGTATATCCCAGGGAGTACCAGCAGTCTCCAGGTGTAAAAAAAAAAGCAATTGCTTCAGTTTTTTTGAAATGTGTAAAGGCTGTGTGTCCCTGGTTCCCTGCAAAAGGAAGAATGAATCTAGAGATTTAAAAAGGTGTTTGTGAATGAACAAGCAAGTTTTGTTTTGGTCTGTGTCTTGACTGTTACTATGTCGCTGTTTTATGTGATCATGTCTTTGAAAAGTTTAAGTGGTACTGGTACCTATTTGCCTGTCATTACTGTCGTTTTGGTCTATTGACCTTTGTTATCCTGGAAGAGATGAGGCAGGCAGCCTCTGCCTCTAGCCTCCTGTAGATTTTTATTCGATCAGTTCCAGGACTTTGGGTCCCCAAGGCAAAACTTCTCTGAGGAGAGGCATGGCACAGGTCACCTCCCTTTGTTCTCTGGACCACAGCCAGCCAGCAGCTCCTTCAGAGGGCAGAGGATGCCTTTGGATGCTCAGGTGGGCAGAAATACTAGAGGGAGCCATGCTCATGTGAACTGGGTGTCAGAGAATTGACTGCTTGCAGTTGAAAAACTGCACAGATGGGAAATGAGAATCTGAGATTGTGGCTGGAGAAGTGAACAAATATTTTTTTTTCTTCCAGGAATGCTGGCAGTCTGTGCCCACCAGTGCTGCTCACCCTCTTTTCCTTCCTAAGGCAAATTCTTCTGCACTGTGATAACAGTCAATGTCTCTTCTGCTGGCCAGTAATTTCTCATTTAAACCCTTCTCTGTCTTGATACTGCATGAAAAAATGTTGAAACATACCAACCTGTGTACTTTGGAAAGCGTTGATCTTAAAGTAAAAATTAAAGATGTGTTATGTTTGGGGAAAATTATGCTTTTGTTTTCAAAGGAAAAGAAAAATATGTGGGTTTTAATCATTTAGACCCAATATATTACAAATATTTATCATCTTTAAAGAAAATTAGGTACATATTATTATTGATTAAGAAAAATAAAACTGCTGCTACTTTCAAATTTTTATATTAGTACAGGTTTTCATGTCAATGCAAATTTAAGATATTCTTATTGTGCTACACACACACACACACACATATAGGCTCTTGCTTGAAATGTATCTATTCCATGTTCTGAGCTGCTGGAAGAAATCACGAGAGGAGACATTGATGGATATTTGCATGTTGTGCTAAGGACAAGGAAACAAATAAGAGACTGAAATGATACAGGAAATTTTGAAGTCCTTATTCATCTTAATACTACCGAGTTTTAAGGGAAACTATTAGAATGTTGAATATTTAACTATATTATGCTAACTCTGATTTATTTTCTCCATTAATAAGACTGGGGATAGCAAAGAAAACCAGCCTACAGATCACAATCCCAGAAAACTTAGACAACAATGAGGACACTAAAAGAGACTTACTTAGATCTAATCTACATGGGAAGTAGAAAAAGACAAGATCTTCTGGGTAAATTTGGAACATATGGACCTTGGAGAAGGTTTGAAGAGGGGAGGGGAGTGGCAGGGAGGAGAGCAGAGAAAAATGTAAAGCTCAATAAAAAATCAATCAATACTGGAGATTCTTCATTGAAGAAGAGTTATGTTAATTATGGGATCATGTTCTTTAAGGATGAAAGGAAGACTGAAGTCCCAAATATAAGTTAATAATTAATCATCATAGTGCAACCCTCTGAGTTATAGGGTTCTATGATTTGCCTCCTATAAAATAACAAGGCTAAAGTTCTTAGCTATTCAGACGTCCATAGAGAAGTCCAAACATTTTTCTTAAAAACTTCAACATCCCATCTATGTTCTGTAGATGAAAACTGCAGTGTTACTGCTCCTATGATGGACTAAATGCTCAAATTATGAGTCTATATTAATTATAAGGGTGGAGAAAAATAAATATCTGAGGACATCAGTACAGTTTGTAAAGATCTGAAGACACAAAAGCTTGGATTATATGGGTCTGAGAGGATATTCTAAAAACATAGATAAAATTTATAAGAAATAATGGCTTGATATAAATATAGAAATTTACAAGATTTTTCCTCCTTTAATAATATTACTATACTAGGATTTCAAAACTCATAGTTTAAAATTAATAGAGTACTGGATAGAGCGTTGATCACTTACTGTTTGGGTCACAAGGTCAAGAATTTAAATTTCTTTTGGTTGTCTTCTGAATATAAGCTTCTTTGCTATTACACTAAAATCTATAGTTTTTGTTAGAACTCAAGGATATGAGCCTACTCCTGCTGTTTTTCAGATACCTGCTACCTCCTTTATAAACAATATGGATTTCAGTACAGACTAATAATGCTAATATATCTGAAAGCTCTGTATCCTTTTATAAGGATACAAACTTGTGAAAATTTCGAGAATTATATACCTGAATCTACTTCTCACAAGTTAAAATGATGAAGGTATTTTTTTCTCTCTTCTGGTTTTGGGGCTCTTCCCTTTCCTTAATTATTGAGATATGAGTATTCAAGTTTCAAATGAGTCCATAAATTTAACTTCTGTTCCCAATTTGTATCTGTTTCATCAGATTTCCACTTGCTTGACAAACACATTCAAGCACTAATTGCTGATAACAAACTGCTCAAATGAATATGAGTCCTGAACTTGCTGAAACCTGATGTGGACCAATCCAACCAATGTGATTGCTGTCTTTTCAGCTTATCTATGAACCAGATGCTTCTAAGTTTCCTCATTGCCTTTGACTAATATTCTAGCCTTCCAGAGTCTTGAGAACAAAGTCCTCAGGTCAGCAGGAAGTATTTACAGAAATGAACACATCGTTTCTGTTCCCCTCTAGAATGTAAGATAAAAAGGGAATTTCTCTGTCAGTCATCACAGGGATTTTGGTCAATGATACCTTGAATAAATGATAATTCCTATCTGGTTGTCATTAAACTAATGTTGTTAAAATCTCAATATCAGCCTCTGGAATAAATTTATCTCAAAGATTTGAGAATGAATTACTATACAGGGTAAGACTTTAGAAAGGGCACATGGGAGTGTTAATTAAAATTATAATTAGAAAGGGGGAGTTATTAGGATTATCCCCACAGTCACCATATATGTGTTTTATTTTAAAATTTTTAATTTTTAAATGGGATGTCTGTGAGCAATCTTCCATGACTAGATTTGGCAAGAAGGCACCACCACATAATTTGCTCATGTCTACTGGAAAGATATATCTACTTGTTTATGAAAGGGTCCCAACAATGTTTTGGTATGGGGACAGGGCATGTTTGTATTTTTTCACAGGATGAAATTGAAGTTCAATTGGTGCAGTGTGTGGAACAGAATAATGCTGGTCCAGATGTTGCTGATGATAATCCAGAAAAGCCAGAGTGAGACCGATTGTACCTATGATCCTGGTCCACCTATTTTATATCTTGCTGTTTGTGAAGGAAAGGAGATGGTGGTCACATTTAGGTCGACCTGCCACACAAAAGCTTCAGATTGCTTGAAAATTTTCTCATGTTGGGTATGGAAAAAGAATTTCTGTATGTTTGGCAAAGAATATTTTTTTGGAGGGATGTCCTGGAATGTTCCCAAAATAATTATACAACATGATAAATAATGTAGCTATTATACAAAGTTAATACTTATTCAAAGTATTGGGTATTGGTGTTTCAGACCCACTGCCCCAAGTGTTTCCTTCATGCACAAAGGAACTGTGGGAGTCTAATGCAACTTTGTTGTGGAGACAATGCACTGGTATTATCCCATTAAAGAATAATATCACAGGAACATCACAGAACATTCTTGACTGTTATAAAAATCAAGAATGAAGAACGACACTTAAAAGAAATACCACACTAGCTCAGAATTGAGAATAATAGATGGCTATTTATTTAGGGATAAACTCACAAATCAGAATCCTCTTTGGGAAAGAAGAACAGCAGCTGAATCCCACAGCCAGAAAAGAGAACAGACATATGCTTTACATTAGCATAAATAGTATAAGAGTCCACGCCCAAGTGGGCGGGTAACTTAAAGGCTACTGGATGTAGGATTTCCTACAGCACAAGAAGATTATAGTAACTCTTATCCTTTGTCTACAACATAATCTTGGGACCAAGGACTGTGAACTGGAATTTGGTGTTCCAGTACAAAATATCCACAGGCTTATATTTGGAAACTTAATGCTGCCATGAGAAAAGAGGCAGGACAATCCAGATCTTCAAAACCTGTTTGACCCCTGAAAGGAACTGTTTTGGCTTTTGTTAAAATGCCTTATGTTCTTTAAGTGGGAGAGATAAAATAAATAAATAAATAAATAAATAAATAAATAAATAAATAAATAAAACAAAACTCCATGAATTGGTATTGTTTTTAATGTATCATGCCCTGATTGTACTTTGACTAATTGTATGTCTCAAGTGGATAATCTTACCCGTGTATTGGTGTCAAAATAACCTTCTTTTGTAATGTTACCTGCGCATGTAAATGATCCATGGCTTGATGAAAAAGGGTTACATGTAACTGAAGAAAAAGGAAAGCTTTTTGTAGCAGAAGCATGCCGTTGGATTAGTTGTAGCAGGAGTTTCTGCTCTTGTTGTTACTCTTACTACTATTGCAGTTATTCAGTGGCTTTGTCTCTGTCTATTCAAAATGCTGGATTTGTTAATCAATTATCTAAGAATGTTCCTATGATATCGGAGACAGAAGAAGACATAGATGTAAAAAATAGAACATAAGCTGAACACCTTGTATAATGTGGTACAATCTTTCGGGGATGAGCTCCAAAGCTTAAAATCCAAAGTCTAGTTGAAATGCTATGCTAACTATGAATGGATTTGTGTTATATCTTCTGTGTATAGTAAAAGTGTTATCGGTTGGAAGAGAGTTAAAGCACATTTTCGGGGATCTGGCATGATTCTAATGAATTTTTCGCTTTGGCTAAAGTGCATCAAGAGATTTTTGTAATTGAAAAATGCTAAAATAGATTTTGATGCATCAAAAAGCAGTTGAAGATATTCTGGAACAATTTTAAAAAGCTGTTCCATCATGGTCAGCATTTACTTCTTAGTAGTATTGCAGTTGTCAGGGCTAGTGTTCTTTGGGGCATTATTTGTTTACCTATAGTTCTCAACCTGATTATGAACTCACTGTGGAAAGTGGGCTCAGAACTGCATGGAGTAAAACTATGCACACTTCCCTAAAAACTTAACATCAGAGACTTGTAGACAGAGATGGGTGGAGTGTTTTTTTTTTGTTCTTGATTTTGTTTTTGTTTTCGCTTCTTTTCAAACTAATACAGGAGATGGATCTCTAGGATCCATTTTCCCATGACGGGTAAGAATAGAGTGAAGTAAGCAATCCCCAAGGCAGACACAGTTTTCTGAGGAACTCTGAGAGGTCCTTAAAATATAATCTAAAAGGGGGAATTATGAGAGCCTATGTGTGACTTAATTTCCATCTGGAGTCATTTCTGACTCAAAGAAGTCATTTGATTTCAAGCTTACCTGGTCTACTTTTTCTTATAACCTTGAGGGCTATCAGAAACTTCTGATTTAGCCCCATGAGAAAAGAACACTCTATCTAATAGAAAATTTGCTGCTGACAAAAAAAACCAAAAACCAAAACAAAACAAAACAAAAAACCAGGAACAACAACAAGATAGAAAGTAAGACTGCTTCCAAGCAGTAAGCACATGTTGGAGAGGAGGCTGCTCACTCAAGGACAGGAATGGTCTTGTGGTTAGATATTGACAGACCATCAGTGCTGTGCTTTGTTCTGCTTTTGTACATAAGCAAGTTCTGAAGTAAACTCTGGACTGTTTCACTGCTTCGGCATGAGCAGACAGAGCTACCGATTCTATCCTGTCTTCTGTTTCTTCTGATTTTTCTTTGGTCTCAAGGATCCCCTATCCAGGAGCCCTATCTGATTTTGTAGTAGTGGGTTCCCACAATTTTTAAAGTCATTTTCTTCTGATTCATCTGCATTGTGATGTTCATGCCTTGATGTTGTAGAACCACTAGGATCTGGTAGTTTCACAGTGTTCTTTATATTGTTGAATGTATTCTTAATTTGCCATCTACTCATCTGGTTTGGGTGTAATTTAGGTATAGGTGTTGATTTTTGCGATGTTTTTGTTGGTTGGGTCTTTTGTTCCTTTGTTGTCTATTTATTTTATTGTCTTTTGGCCTGAATTCCAAGGGTTCTAGTGATTGGTTGGACAACAGGTCAAGTAAGGTTGTCTCAGCTGAAGATTCTGTGGGCTTGAGTACCTAGATACATCATTTTGTCCAGTTCTTCTGAATGGTGTAGTTTTTAGTTTTGCCTTTGGAGTCTGTTTTTCCAACTGGTTTGGATTGTGCCTGTGCCTATGAAGTCTGTTCTTCCAACTGGTATAGTTTTGCCTGTTCATCCAGCTGGTATGGGTGGTACTTTAAGCCTATGGGGTCTTCTGATGTTGCTGGAGAGGACTGTTCATTTAAGGCTTTCCTTCCAATTGGTGGTTGTGCCTCAAGGGGTGGTCTTCTTCCAATTGGTACAGGTGATACTTTTATCTCTAGGGGTCTGCTCATGCCATGGGGGTAAGTTTGGCTAAGGGGAGGACAGTGGGTTCAGTGGGTTTTGGCAGGGGAGTGCGTCTTGTAGATTACAGAGTCCAAAGGGAGGTAGTGGTGGTGGAGTGGCCTGCCCACAGGTATTTTACCTGCTGATTGGCTGCAGGGACTGAGATCAGATGGGAGGGGCGTGATGGGATGTAAGCCAGGGCCTAGAACCTAGAGGCTGCAACAGTCCAATACTCACCTCTTTCTCGAATTGGAGCAGTTGGTGCCTGTTTCTCAGAGGGACTAATGCTGCTGTGTGTTGGAGGATTAGATTTAAATCTTAAGGAATAATGCATGGAAAGAGGGTATTTCTCTTTAATTTGTGTTCTCTCATGTCTTTTCCAACTGGGAGAGATAAAACTGCCTAAAAGGATGACTTTCACCATCTACATACAATTCAAATTATGTTGTTTACCTCAAATAAATGCAGGTTTTAATTGTCAATTAAACCTCAGTCAAACAAGGACAACGTTTCCCCAAGGGAACAGATACTCGTGTGGTGTGAAGCCTCTCTTTAATAAGTTGTCTTAGTCTCTTAAAACCAAGAAGGATTGAGTAGCTTACATGAATTCATTTCTCATCATTTCCAAAATTGAAAAGTCCAAAGTCAGAATGCCAACAAGTTAGTGTCCAGCCACAACCCATGCTTTATTGATTGCTCTTTTCCCCTTACAGCGCACATGACTAAACACCAAAATATTTCTCTATGGCCATACCTTTTTTCTTCTTAAGAACCTCTTTGCCTGCTGACCTCTTTAAGACTCTGACTCTTAATCGAATTACCTGTGTGGCTTGAATTTCAGTATGAATTTTATGGAGACCCAAACCTTCAAGCCACAACATATACTTATTGAAAATAAATTGATGTTTACCAAAGTTTAAGGGAAATGTGGAAGTTTTGTTTGCATGAATATTGTCAATCACATACATATGTGTGTGTCCAATATTCTTTCTATGTGTCCATATTCTTTAAAGTGTTATAAATACAGAAATATCACCCTGAAGTCTTGGTTGGAGGAAAATGGTAAATTCAGAAATTAAATCTGAAGAGTTTCCCCAGTTAGTTGACTTCTTGAGTAAGTGTAAGTACTTCTAGACAGTTTAAGATACATTATCATTCCTTTCTGCAATCCAATATTTTCTAGTGATGATTTTCTGCCCACCCCAACAACAACTTAGGAATAAGGGTCATAACTACTGAGCAGATGTGGCCACAGCAGTCACCTAAACCATACAATAGAGAAAAAAGTCTGCTTCCTCTCACTCCACTGAAAATGAATGTTTCAGAAAAGCCTCCTCTGCCACATTAGCATTCCCAAATGCAAGTGATCTCATTTCAACTAAGTGACACATATGTGGCCTTTCTGTAAAGGAAAATGAGGATTCATTTATGACTTTATGACCATCATGTTGGATTTTAATATGTGGGAGTTAGCACAAATATCAAAAACATTCATCAAAAGATGAGAGATGTTTCCATGTACAGAACATATCTATGATAATAACAGCAAAATAGCAGAGGCTAGAAGACAGATGGACACTAATCAATTACCAAGAGCTGGTTAAATAAGACTTATTATGGCTAGTGAAAATACAAAATATTAGAATCTGAAAATGGACAGATAACCAAAAAAACAATGTTGGGTAGGCCAATTCATTCTCAAATCTCAAAGTATTATCTGCCATCTGTGGATCTTACAACCATGAAATGCTGGATTTTCACTGATTTCACAGATATTGTTTTTCTGGTTGAAGCATCCTTGGACATTGGAAAATGCAAGTGTTGCAACATTTCTTCAGTTGTTGATGAAGACTGAACATATCTCATGCTTGATAACTTCAAAACAATAAATGTTTAGCATCTTAGCATTTATTCATTGGTTTGTTTTGAAAAGCATTGTGGGGAGAATTACTGAATGCTGTATGGAGGAACTCCACTTTTTCAGGACTACAATGGCATACATAATACCAGAACTGGCTCTTACATTTCCCGGAACATTCAGCATTTGCTATTCATTTTGAAACTCTTATTAAGTATATTATTATAGAGTTAAAGATATGTAAAATGGCAGTTATATGATATCAGATGTTATCTTCCTTTAACTGACTTGTAGGGTGCATTCTTCCTCTCCTACTTTTTAAAGAAATAATCTCTATTCACATGGTCATTTTGTAAGTAGAAAGAATTAAATAAAGTTACTAATTCCTTACATTTTGAAATTTTATGAAAGAAATAAGTTGCATAAATAATATTGACATTGTGAATGTAAGTAAATATTGTGCAAATTCTGAACATTTCTTGTGGTTGAAAGTTATTGTAATATTTTACTTATTACTTAAAAATTTACAATTTAGAATGCATAAATAAGAAGTATATAAGAGAAGACAAGAGGAAATTCTTGTAGTTATATGAACATGGAAGAATTTTTTATTTTCAAATTGCATATCTATCTGTAAAAATTTATACATATATACAGATACACACATACATAATATAAGTAGCTATACTTTCAGTGATCCTGAAGGGAAAAAAAAAACTTGTAAAAGTACATGCAGTGAAAAAAAATATTTTGTTACTTTTAAGGAATTTTTGAGTTTTGAATATTGAATCACTAGATTGTAATTGGAATCTACTGACCAGAGGTTATTTTCTAATAAGGAAAGGGCAATAAGTGTCCATATTGTCATACTAGTAATGAGGAAGAAACAAAGCACAGAATAGAATTATGGTTATGATTTTTACTTTAAACTATTAGATTTGGTTGAGATGTAATGTACATGGGAAATTCACTAAAATTTAAGAAAAAGTAGTTTAACAATCATCTCTTGGGGTATATTACATTAAGATTATAGGACCCCATTTTAAATTTTCTCAATTTAAAATGACCATGAAAAGTTAAATGTTTTGTTTTCCTTCAATGAGTTAGAAAATGAGATATATTAAAACTCTCATCATGTTTTGAGGGCAAGATAGAGGAAAATAACAGACATAACTGATGGTATATTCCTTGGGAATCCTAATCAATATATTCTTCCATTACATATTTTGTAGTAATATTATTGTAACTGTACTTGCATTTTCAGAGAAATTTAGATTTTGTAGATATAGATATATGTGCACACAAAGGTGAAACTATAAATTCCATTTAAATATTTCTTTAATTCTTCTCATATACTAAAATACACATTAGAGATAAGTAAAAGAATTCTGTCGCTGGCTATTTTTCTATTTTGTATCCTTTTCGTTATGTCCAATATAGTAAGAAAATCTTTGTAGGTGTTAGCCATTTTAAATAAGATATTCATTCTATATGTGTTAGCATATTAATTTTTCACAACTGTGGTTGCTAGAATTCACTCTCCAGAATTGTAAAGTTTTTTTTTTTAGTTTCTCTATTGCCTGCCAGAAGCCACACATCTAACATGCTTAAAAGGATCATGCTACAAATAATTATTAGATGAATTACTTTTAGACTGAATGAGTTGCATATTTTACCAAATTAAATTTGGTCTTTATTTCCTTTTATTTAAATTAATTACTCCAGATTTTCAAGAATGTTGAGTTGCAAACTTCTTTGTTTAATCTGTTTTGCATTTATTACTGAAAGACTAGTATAATTCCTATTTTTATGTTATGGTAATAAAATTATGTCTCCCACATGATTTTTCATAAGCACTGAATTTTTTTGCATATGTCATTCATCTCTTTAACTTGACTGTTTTCTTTAAGGAGTAAGAAAGTATTCCTTTAGTTTAGATAATAAATAGAAAACATGATAAGACTAAGAAATATTAGGAACAAAGACATTCATTCCTGTTTTTGCAGATACTGCTCATCAATTTTTTTTTTAATTACAGACATTCCTGTAACTGAGGACTCGGGCTTAGTTCCCAGCATCCACGTCTGGGAACATAAAGAGCCTATAACTCCAATTTCATCAAGTAACACTCCTCTTCATGTCTCTGGAGGCATCCCCACTCATGAAAACATAAATAAAATTTAAATTAAATCCTAAAAAAATCATGGCAGTAACAAATACTGAATGGTTTAACTTTAGAATCTAAATGCTACATAAACAGTAACCAAATATGAGGTAATTCCCACATCATCTTTCCTGTTTATTGACTGAATGAATAAAATAATAGTAGACTCTGATTACTATGCACATGTGAAATTTAACTTGCATTTTGATGCCAATTGTCTCATATATATATATATATTAGCTTATAATATATATATATTAGCTTAGGTCAGATCATTGGACTTACAATCCATAATTTCTTCATCTTTAAAATGTAACAATGTTTCTCAACTTCCAGAATTTCAGTGAGACTTACCTGGAATATTTAACCCATAATAATTTTAGAATAGTATGCCAGTATTATTTCATCATTGTTATTGACTTGGAACCCAAAATCACTACATAGGAGACAGAGAACAGTTGACACTCTGTAAGTAAGAATTTAAGACCCACAAATCCTCAATATCCACATGATTGTATAATAGATTATATGAAACCTTTCTAAGAGTTTAACCTGTTCGTACAAAATGAAAAACAGTTCTGACAGGCGTTTCTTTGTTTAAACCTGAAATTCTTCTATGAGTATGAGTCCTGTTTATTCACTGGACCTTAATAAATATAAATTTCAAGGCTAAAGAGTTTCAGCCTTAGTCATGAGATGGTTATTGTCCGAAGGATATTTTTCTTAATATTTAACTTTTTACTGATACATTGTAGATTTCATATCATGCATCTTTATCCCATTCATCTCCTTGTCCGTTTCATTCATCCTAAATGCTTTCAATCCCCACACAAGAATGAAATAAGATAAAATTTGAAAGATTAGAGGAAAAATAAGAATGGAAATATCTCATTGTGGAAGCTATAATATGACACAGCAAGTCACAAATTCCTTTAGTTCATATATTGTTACCTGCAAATGTTCATTTAATTGAATCATTGGGTTGTTGTTTTGCATTTGTTTTTGTTTTTGTTACATCATCAATACTGGGCCCTCAAGGGGACTGTTGTTGTCTTTTGCAGTGGAGATTCTGTAGCTTTAGGTTTGCAGGACTAGTCCCTCCACATACTCCATCAGCTTGTAGATGTGGTGGATGACAGAATGAGTCAACTCATTGCTCCAGTTCCGGGTCTGGTTGCTGGACTGGCCAGCCACCAGCTCTTCTTCATCCTCAAAACCATGGTGAGCTCATTAGTACTGACCCAGCTAGCTCACCCTTTGTAGCAAGCAAGAGGGAGCCAAGCAATTTCTCCTATTCTCATGTCCTTGGGTTCAACTTGCCCACACCTATCCCACGAGCATTGCTGTGTTAACTAGTAAATGTGTATGGGTCACTCTGCTCAGTGCTGCAGCTAGGGAGAGGTAGGGCCCATTCTGTCACTCTAGTGACCTCAGAGATGGTTCTTCCACATACCACAGGTCTTGAGAACATTGAGGGGTTTCTCTTGCCCACACTATCATATGGTAGAGGAGGGGTGGAGCAGAGTCACTCATCCTGGCTCAGAGCCAGGTCACCTGCACCTCAGTCAACGGGGGGTCAGCTTACTGTGTTTGTTGTTCAATAAAAATGGTGGGCACACTTTTTATAGTTCTGCATTTGGCGATGGGCAGGGTAAGCTTTCTTATCTGCTGCAAGGTACAAGGGCAGAGAGAGCATTTTTAACTCTCCTTCAGCACCACATAGCAGATACGTGGTACAGCGCCAGCTCTCCCAGGCTCACGACCGTAGGTCAGGTTCGCATATACCACTACCAGCAAGGCTAGTACCATCTGGTGACCAGCTCTAGTGCAGGGTCTGCTCTCCTTAGAGCTGTAGGCGGCAAGGGTCGAGGGGCAAGGGAGGCATCTCTCCCCTGCCCATGCTACATGAGAGATGAGAAGTGGAGTTAGTTCTTCCACACTTATGCTCTGAAAAAGGAGAAGAGTTCCTTTACCTGAAAGTATAACAATGAAATATCCTCAATTTTATAGTCAAGTCGGATCTTTTGTCAATGCTTAAATGTTGGCATTTATAACCCCCCCCATGAATTGTATTTTAAGAAAGAGCCATCTGAAATTTCAAGGGTACACCATTTCAATAAATCCTGGAAATTTAATATTAATGAAAATATCTACTATGCCAATTCAAAGGACGAGTACTGTGCACTTTGCTTACAACTCAATACTTGACGTGAGGCTGTGAGAAGCTCTTAACATCCTCTTTGTGTCAAGGATGCATTTGATACTAACAGGGATGACTTAAATAATAGAAGGCTTTGTCAGGCACCAAACATATGAAAATCAGATTTCAACTTCTGACCTAACTTCTATGCAATTCTGTGTGCATCTAGTAGTGTCACCAAGTTTTATTCATCTGTCCCTTTCATGTTCCAATTCATACATTAAAATACCATAATGTAATTAATGAAGCAAATACCTGAAGTTGTAAACTCTAAGATAAGTCAACAAATTCAAAGTTGTCTGCAATTGCTGTGGTCTATAATTCAGCTACTCTGATATGACCTGATTCTACACCTTCTGTCTGTAAACTATGGCGCTATTTTTATAACAAAAATATAATTCATCAATCAAGAGAAAGTGAGAGATTTTGTATATGCTGTGTAAACAGCTCAGGGGCTTCTAGGTATATGACATTTTCAGTGCGCATGTGTCTTCATTGATTATTGTTGTATTATTATTATTTAGTATTATTATGGTTCCATTGTCTCTGTCACATTTTACTAAATTTGCTATATTCTTCTAGCATTAAAAAGGAAGATTTGACGTTAATGAATCATTTTCTACATTGAAATATTACTCTCAACTGTCACAATAACACCTTAAAATTTACATTGCTGTTAAATATTTCATAACAAAAATGTATGATATGCATTCATCCTGAATGTTAGAAACACCAAAGAGATGATGGAACTGTTTTCATTTGTCACAGACCTCATTATGTTTGTGCTCTGTGTTACTCAAGTTAGATGTTAAAATTCCAGTGACCATATAGATTATTGGTACTTATTTGTTTCATTAGGATAGGGTATATAAATGCTTGATTCAGAGTTTGAATCAGGATAATAATAAATTGGTGTATTGAAATTAATGAGCCATGGATATTCATGGTATCAGTGCTGGCAATGATGTTAGTTATATTTAGACAACTTAGCTTACACTGCTTTGTAAGCCTGTAATCCACAGTGGAGATACCTTACCATCTATTACTGCTGCTCTCAAAGTATCTTGCTAAACAAAAGTGGAAATTTGTATCAGTCTGTATCCCTGCTAATATTTTATCTCTTGGTAGAAAGTGTTTCTTTATGTTCTTCAGTTATATCTCAGATCAAAGAATGAAAAATTAAATAATGAGACCACAGGGGGATCCCAATTTCTGATCCTGCATCTGATATTTATGTCCTGTGTATACATGAGAGCTGTAGAACTAATCCTTAAGGAACTCTGGTCTGTGAGCATTGGAGCTTTCTATGATTGTATACTTAGATGCTGAATTTCATGTCTCATCTCTAATTTCTGTGACTTGCAATGATTTCTGCAACATACTTTATGTTGATTTCACTAATTATACCATTATAATATGAATCACATATTTGGGGAAGAGTATTTTTATATGTTCAACCAAATATGTCCACATTATTATCCATTCCTTAAACCATTGAAATGTATAGTTTTTCAACAATAAGAAAGTTTTAAGTCAAATATTGCTTCATATTGTACTAAATTGAAAGTATGATTTGAGAAAATAGGGATCACATGCTAAAAGTATCATATCACATTAAAGTCAAAGGACAATCCAAAGCAGTAAAATATTGATAGCCACAAAGATTAATTTTAAAAAGCCTAAGAGTGAAATTTTGCAAATGACTATTGTTTATTTGTTTAGATAAAGGCTGAGACTCCATAATGATGTCTAAAGACTACTAGATCTCCACATAGCTTACCTTTGAGGATATTGCCTTTAGTAAGATTATGAGCAAAAGACAAAAGAAACTTATTATCGGTTTTCTGAATCAAAAATACTTACTGAATAATTAAAAGAAAAGGGTATTTTAATAAAATTGGATGCTATATTAGCCTCAGGAAAGAATTTTAAAGAATGATTCTTCCTATAATATATTACTAACCTTTTAAAACAACAAAGGTTTGTGAGTGTCAGTTCCATTACATTACACTAATAATCGTCAAATTTGAGGTTCGTCTCATTAGCAAAATGTAAAACTTCAGGTTGCTTTTTGTTTATTCAGAATTAATCTGGAAACACCTGTGTTGTTAGGATAGACTGTGGCAAAGTGTAGCACTTCCCCTTTATTTGATAAATGGCTTGGAAGGCACCTTGGTAAAAAGATATGAAATCTTAAAATTTATTATTGTCAATAGTGTGTGTGACCTTTACTTTAACTGCATTTCTGCTGTCAGTAATAATCCAAGGCTGTACTTCCAATGATAGAATGAAAGACTTTGCATATATTGAGTCTCTAGGCATCCTTGAAAGCACTCAGTGATCATGGTCATTTATTCCCATTGTCACAGCAAGGTCCATTATGAAAGCCCATTCATCTTTACCTGAAGATGAAGAGTGGAGAAACTCCACCTCTGCCTTGAATCAAGTACTAACTACTTCAGGGCCCTCAGAACTATCAACGCATTGTATAGCTGGAAACGCTCTCCCAGCTCCACTCCATCCCTCCCAACAGTGTTGCTTAAGGCACTGGTGCTTTAAGAGTTTGTTTCACCTTTGTAATTTACAATTTCTGAGCCAGGTGAAAAAAGAAAAAAAACTTTATCATGCACCTTGGAATCTCAATTGAACAGGATAATTTTTTCTCTTTTCTTTTCTTACTTCATACTGACAAGCTAGAATGCCAGAAGTTTTTTTAATTATAATACCCATAAATATTAAAAACTCCAGATGAACTTTATTTTTGATTATGATTATTACTTTACATAACTTTATGTAATGAAGAATATGTTGTGATCATTTTAAATAACTGCCCACAAGATTTAGCAGTTTCTGATGTTGGATTACACTAAATATATCAACTTATATGTAGTATAAGACATCATAAAATTAATGACAGATAGTAAATGCTATTAGTCATGAATTATTTGCATTTGATGCCTTTACCTCAAAATTCAGTTCAGATAACTCTAACTTAATAATAATACCTGCAAAGTCCTATTTACCAAGAATTATCAGCCTTAGTACAAGGATTCAATTTTAGCTATTGATTCTCAATTTTAAATCTATTCTGAAGTAGAAAAAAATAAAAAAAGATCTCCCACGTGTCAATTTACTAAGACACTTGATGCTCAGAGGACTGTGACATAGAACAAACAGACCCTTGAAATTGGAAAATGGCATTGGGATCAACAGAAACGTCTTTGAGATTTTGTAGCAAAGAATTGAAACCTTGAATTCTTAAAAACCAAAAACAGAATTCTGAAACTAAGGTTAAAATGCAATTGGTAGAATGTTTGTCTACATGCACAAGGTCCTTGGCTTCATCCCCAAATGTGAATATCCGGTCACGGTGTTTTATGCCTGTAATTCCAGTGCATGGAAAGTATAGGTGTCAGGTGGACAAGAGGATTATAACCTCAGATACATAGCAATATCAATCAAAGTAAAAGACAAAAGAGAGATGCTGTCAAAGAAACAAAAAAGGAGGGGGGGGAGAGCAAGTTCCCAACATTTATTTTTCATGTATTTCCAAATCAGTATCAGAATAGATGTACACCTCTGAGTCTTAGGGGCATGGTTTAATTTCTGGTGTCCTACCAAGATTCCTTGGCATGCCTCCAAGCCTTAGTGTCTCATGGATCATTAATTAATTACCACACACTTTACCTCTTCCTTCACCTTCCTTTCTCTGTATATGTATACCTTACCTTTGGTTCATGATGTAATTGGGAGGTCTCCAGTTTCCTTTGGTCTCACTTATTGCAGCAGTTTTGATTCCTGTGCTCATGGGAAAAAAAAAAAACAGTATCCAGACAGGATGGAGTAGTAGTTTAAATAGGAGTATAATCAGAGCAAGCAAGGATGCAAGAATACACTTTGCAAAGAGTCATCAGAGCCAAAGAATACGGCCCAACTCTAATTGGTTAAGTTCATATTGCTCTTTTCTGTTATTTGCTTTCTTGTGCCTCCCCCGGGTAGGCACTGCCAAGAAAACAGCATGTTCTTTTAAGAAGCCAAATTTGCTCAAAATTCAGTTAAGTAGATGAGGAGATGCAAGAATATGTACAGAGGGTGAAGTATTTTTGAAGTTGAAATTTTCATTAGAGAAAAAAACTAACTGATTTCTGTTCATGCTTTGCTGTCTATGCTTTGATATGAGGTAGCTACCACTGTCACCGTGACCCATTGTTCTTTTGGGGATGCTAAATTGATCAATCTGGAATTTGCCACTACCACTACATTAATATCCTGACGACTAGTCCACCATCATTATTCTAGACTCTTTTTCAAAGACACTGAGTTGGTTTAGCTGGACTTGATAACCACCATTAACTTGGTAACTTGGCCATCAGCAAAACTCCATCATTAACTTAACTTTGTGTTTCTGGATTTGAAATGAACTGTCTATTATTCTTAATTTACTATTTTTATGGGCCTACCAGCCCTTCAGAGGCTTACCTCCTGCCTAGCAATAAGAACTCCCTGGGTATATTTAGATCTCTTCATAATAATTAACAGGTTAAAATTAAATTAATCAAATTTGTAAATATCCTCTATGAAAAAAGGTTCCAAGTGATAGATTTCAGGATTTGTGTTATTTTCCATATTTTCTATGCTAGCATGACAATGTAAAGCAAAGGACATTTTCAAATGGCCATAGTTATACATAACATCAAATATGAATATAATATATTCTCCCATAACACCCTCAAGTAATTTACTTACTTGAAAGAAAAAAGAAAATAATTTTTGGAGAACACTAACATTTATTTTTAAGTTACAATTGGATAATTATTGTGCTCCATCTAAAGTACAAACTGATTTAGAAAAATGAATGTTTATTCTTGAAAAACTGTTGGAAACCACCTGTGAAACACACTGCCTTAATTTTGTTGTACAAGACAAGAACTGAGGAAACTGCTGTTTTTATATTTTACAATATTGTAGGCAGAAAAATCATGCAAAATAAATAGAAGTGAGAGACAAAACAGTATACTCTGTCTACAACTGACTGAGGACTGTTTAGGGCTGTCAATGGTGGATAAGAGAGAGACTCATGTGACTGACTTTAATGATGATTGAATTGATTGTTCATAAAAAGAGTACTTAATTACTTTTTCATATGTCATGGTAAATCCCTTAATATGTGTAGTTTTATTTAATTGGCTGGCAAGCCTGCAGAAAAAGGTGTTTTCTGTAATTTTTTTTTACTTCTTCAAAGGAAAGTTTTATGCTAAAATGTAAACTGATTATCTCTATTAAGACTTTTACAAGCTATTCTTTGCCCATTGAAATCAACAGTTCAAGTACGAGATTAGGTGCCTTCAACAACCCTTGTTTGCCTAAATCTGGCCTTTAACATTATCTTCTTTGTGCACTGCAATTTTTCTGCATGAATTCTAATTAGAGTATTTCAAAAATGCGTAAAATTTTGTCCAATCAAAAGCTAAATTGAGGGAAACTGGCATGTAGTAGTGTAGATTAAAAGAGTACTAAATTGAGAATCTTTTATTAACTTCAGTAGTCATTTGGCAATAGAAAACCAAGTCTTAAAGAGGGAAACCGTGTTGGCCTAAACAAACAGAAAACAGAAAACAAAGTTTTAACATGTGGAATAACAATGTAGAAAATATACATGTGCGTGTGCATGTGCTCTCTCTCTCTCTCTCTCTCTCTCTCNNCTCTCTCTCTCTCTCTCTCTCACACACACACACACACACACACACACACTAAATCCTTATGAATGAAAAGAGATGTTAAGTCTATTGTTTAACATAATATTAGGAAAAAGAAAAAGTAAAGTCCAAAAAAATATACTATACAACCTTAACAAAAAAAGTTTATGGTTATTTTAGGTAAACATATTTGCTACAAAGTAATTTATTGTTATAAATACCATTTTCATTACAAATTATTTGCTTCTTAAATTTCTGTCAAATGTATGTCAGAGAGATGAAGTTTGGCAAAAAAGAATTGTGTCGTAGATCAATTACAATCTATGTATTTAGTCAGATGCCAACTTAGTGTCTGGCTACCAAAGTAAGGTAAATCTCCCTTGTATTTCTTTGAATTTCAAGCAAACATAAATATTTTATGTATTTTAGTGTTGAATTTAAAGAATGACAATTATACAGAATATATTGACTAGTTTATAGCATGATGATGTAACATATATTCAAACAAAAAACTCTCAATCCTTCCTTTAAAACACAACAGAAAATACATATATGGTAAAAAAAAAATTCTCCCTAATCTAATAGTGGAAACAGACTAATTTTATCAATTAAAAGTAAAAATACGCTTACATTTTTCATTTTGAAAATCAGATATATAAAATCAAAATGATCATATGATTTTATCAAGTGAAGTAATGGGAAAGATGCAAGTAAACAATCCATGAGAAGAGCCTTATATTCTGGTGAAAATTTGTAATATTCCTAAAAAAAAGTGTTATTGAAAATTGATATTCAGTTAAAGTTAAAATTAGAAATTGTTAAATTACATTCAAATTATTTTGTTGATAATATAGTGATCTTAGAGTATGCAAATGTTTCTCACTTTAGTTAATGTTAAGACAAAAGAATTTTTAAAAAAACACAAACAGAGCAGGAGGACATTACTTGAAATGGTAAAACTCTATTACATTCAAGAGCTAAGGAGGGAGCTCTTATTACTACAGTCAGAGAATGACTCCCAATTCAACTTCATGAAACAGAAAAGATATGGACGAAGCCAACCTCAACAATGAAAAACACAAAAAAGTATCTCCCACTTTCACCTTGGCAGCAGAGTCAGAAAGGAGTACAAAAACAAACAAACAAACATGGTCACACATTCTCCAAAGTGAAATTTCACCATAAGAGGCAGAACTCCAGCACTATTTGCATTCACCATGCCCTGAATTATTGCTTTCAGCCCTCCATACCTGACCACCAGCCTTTACAGGCAAGTCGACGTAACATTCATTTGCTGAATTAAAAGGGTCCAGCCATTTACTTGTGCATGAATTGCATCATCCTCATTGATGTGCAAGGTTAAGAAAACTGTGACACTGAGTTTGAAAGGTTATTTCATAGAAGGTGCTGTGTCTAACACAGAATTCACTTAAACTCCTGATAAAGAAGTGTTCAGCCTCCAGGCCCATTCTGATATGAAAGAGATAAGGCTGGATTCTCAATATGGATACAGGTGAGGAGAAATCAGTGGAACAAGACTGAGTGTTAGAGAACATATACGGAACATACAAGACTCTGTTTGCTACCTAGCACCATCACAAAGATCAAAATCAAGCAAGAATATATAATAACGGAATGGTCCTAAGAGGGTCTATGAAAAACCAGAAACAGAAAATCCAGAGTAGACAAAGTTATAACAGCTTTGACAAAACAATCAAGATTATCACGGAAGAAAAATCAGCTATCGATTAGTATATGGTAGAGGATGACAAATTCAATTTGACATCCAGAGTAATCAGTAATTGGAGAGTAGGGGGTTCTGGCTAAACTAACTTTGACGGGCTCTTATGAATATGGATGTTCAGTGTGTCCATCATCGATGGTGTCTAGTCATGAAGTTAGCCTAAAGAACTGACCAAAGACACCGAGGAGAATGCCTGTGATGGCTATTCCTTTAATCAAAGCGCTTGGGAGACAGGGGAAGGTGAATCTCTGTGAATCTGAAACCAGTCTAGGCTACAAAACTGCCAGGGCTACACAAAGAATTCCTGTCTCGAAAACCAAAGACAAAGTTAATTATATTGATTATATTTTAGCTATTATTCACACTTGTGTGTGTATGTGTGTTTGTATATATGCATGTATATGTTAATGATTACGTGTGTGTGTTTGTATGTGCGTGTGATGTAGGAGGGTCATCTGTCTATGTGTTACTTTCATTGGTTAATAAAGAAACTGCCTTGGCCTTTTGATTGTCCTGCCCTTAGGTGGGTGGAGTAGACAGAACAGAATGCTGAGAGAAAGAAAGCAAAG
>LOEQ01002531.1:122558-132862 GCA_001685075.1 Bramus lutescens
AATGGAGGAGGGGAGGAGGGGGAAATTTTTAATAAAAAAAACAAAGCTGCTAATTAGCAACAAGGTACATATGCCATTACTGTGCCTTATGATCAAATCATCATTGCTGTTCATTGTTTTGCTCCACAGCAATCATGGCCTGGTTGTGCTGTTGGTTGTTCCCCTCCTTTTGAAAGTTGCAGGACTCCTCTTGCTACTCTGAAGCTATTCCTCAGAGAAGTGGCTTTCTGGCTAGATTCAGTTTTGTCCTTTGAACTCTGTGCCTCATGCATTTCTTCGCCCAGATGGGAAAATATTATTTAAAGTATATGTGCATAGTTATAGACAGATTTAAATGTACTATAAAGTATTTTAATAACATAGTTAATGGTGTCATTAGTTATGACTTTTTCAGACATTCTCACTGTTATTTTACCATCTTCTCTCCTTCATCTATTTTTATTCCTCTTCCTGTTTTTCTTTACATTTTTCACTTCAGTTCACTATTGCTGGGCTATTCCTCTCTCTATTGCTTTTCCCATTCTCAACCCTATTCCTTTTCACTTTGCTGGTATCTACAGTTACTCCAGGTTATGCTCTGAAATCTAAAGATTTGGAGCTAGAAACAAATAAACAAAAAGAATGGAGGAGGAGTTGTAATGTCATTATAATACAATCTCAAAAAGACAGTCAGAAGCAAATCAAACTTATTTGTACTGTCAAGAGCTTTATATGAAATTCTGTAGCAGAAAATCTCATCATGCATTTTTATTTAAAATTGAACAAAAAAATAAAATATGTCACATGAAAACAGAGTAGATTTAAAACATTGCTGAGGCAATGTTGTTCTATATGATTCTTGTAGATACTGCTATTATCTGCTTCACTTATAACTATTTATCTACCTGAATTAATGTACTCAATATTTTTAAGAGATATTTAAAATGTTATTCATTTATTCACTCATTTATTTGGTTTTTCGAGACAGGGTTTCTCTGTGTAACAGTCCTAGATGTCCTTGAACTCACTTTGTAGACCAAGCTGGCCTTGAGATCACTGAAATCTACCTGCTTATGACTCCCAAGTGCTGGGACTAAAGGTGTGTGTCACCACTGCCTGTTAGAAATATTTAGGAATGTTATTTGCAAGAAAGACTATATGAATACTAATTTTACAAGATGATGTCATTATTTTCTCTTTGGAATTGTAAATGATGTATTCATAACTACAAATATTTTTAAAATGAAATAAACTTATGTAAAACGTGATATCACTGTGTCCATGACAGTAGCTTATCATTAACAATTAACATGAAACAAAACATTTCTGGGGAGAAAATGAATTATTGCTTTTCAAAGACATAATCAAATAACCCTTGGTCTAAGGAACTACTGTAAAATATGACTAATGTATCACCAGGGTAGGATAATGGCAAATGCTTATTTAATTGTGCTCAGTGAGTGACTTATATAATGAAAAGTATATAAAGTAATTCAAAAACACTAATGACAAAGCAGATTTTAAAGAACCAAGAAATCGTAAGTAAATGTGATAAGTAAATGTAAAATGTTGTCATTTTAATGAGGGATGTCTAAGAGACTGATAGGAAACAAAGTAGATTGAAAAGAAAAAGGAGAGTTCAGGTTACCTGGTATAATTGATCTGGGTGACTCTTGAGGTCAACAAACAAAATCTAACCCAAAACATACTTTTCTCAAACTTTACAAGTGTGTGTGTGTATGTGTGTGTGTGGTTGTAAATTTATTTGTAATATGTAAATAAGTTTGTATTTCTTGGTTTTACCTGAAATATCTAAAAGTTAGTCTGATTATAGATATAACCGCTGTCAAGATAATAGATATAAGCCATTATTCTTCTGCTAAAATAGATGGACAGTATAAAACACAAATCAAGTTTTGAAAGTAATTCATATGATTATTTTTTGTAATAGCCTGAAAATTGTCTATTCAAAGTAAGAATAAGATATTAATTCACATTCACAGACATTAATCAATAAAAATTCAGAAGAAAATACTGCTGTTCTTTTGATAGAAATAAAGAGATACACTTATCAAATGCATGGTTATCAAAGATATTTTCTGCCCACATTATTTGCCACTTGCTAAATGAGTGTAGTGATACGGGGAGCAGGCCTGCTTTTCATCCCGCCCGGCTCCCGCACGGCTGGCTTATACCCCGAAATAAGAACACACAAATCGTATTCATTTAAGCATTGCCTGGCCCATTATATCCAGCCTCTTCTTAGCTAACTCTCACATCTTAATTAACCNCTTTATTAACCAATGAAAGTAACACATAGAGGGATGACCCTCCTACATCAGATGAGCATTGTAATCTTATTGAAATTTACTCCCCATTTTTATATGTAAAAGTGTCAACTCAAAACCACTTGTCCTCAAGGAATGTAAGGAACCATGACCCCAAGCTTACTGGAAAATACAACTTTTTATATTTCTCTACATTACTAATAGCCACAGTTTATTATATTATTTGTAAATATAATATTAACTTTCAATTATCTATAAATAATTATGTAAATTTTATATTGTGTCCTTGTTTTTAGAATTGATTTTGTGAGATATAGGGGTAGGGCCTTGGACCTGCCTCAGGTGATGTGACAGACTTTGACTCCCCATGGGAGGCCTCTCTCTATCTGAGGACTAGATGGGTGGTAGGGTGGGAAGAAAATGGGGAAGAGATGATTGGAGGGAAGGAAACTATGATAGGTATGTGAAATAAGATTGTTTTAAAAATAAAAAAAGAAAAAGAATCGATTTTGTTCCTTAAATTGTTCTAGTGTTTTGGCCTAATTCTAATAATAACTACTAGTTAACATATAAGCTTTAATGACATTTGGATAATGAAATTAGCAGAAAATTAGCATCATTACTCTGTCAATCCAATCAATAATGAAAATATTCAATTCCAGTTTCTGTGACCATGTTATTTCATTGTGCAAGATTTTGTTCTTATCATTTCCTACCCTACATTCACAACTCCGATTTGAAGGACTCTTTAGAGTACTAAGCAACTGTCATGTCTCCAAGCTCAAATAGTCATTTCAAAGTCACTACTATTGTGAATCGAAATAAAGAGTTACTTAGAGTTGAGATCTCCAGGATTAAGCTGTATTTCTGTGAGATCAAGTGGCTCTTCACTTATGTTCAACAGTGTTGTTTTCTGATTCAATAGTCAACACAGCACAACGAGTCTTTTATTGTTTCTCATAGTGTTATAGCAATTTTTCTTCAGCTTGTGGAGGTGGAGCTATGTTTTAACAATATCAAGTAGTTTGCATGTATAATCCAAAACAATGCTATTTGCTAAATGAACAGCATGCAACTTGACAATAAAATCTTTCTGATATTGTCAAACTCAGGAGGATCAAGAAGAAGTAGAGCTAAATATACACAATAACGTTTGGCTACAAAGCCAAATCTGTGCCCTGAATCATTTAAATTATATTTAGTGTTAAAATTCACCAAGGAGTCAGGTGATACATGCTTATTCTTAAATATCATAACAAATAACAGTTTTAAAATCAAGTTGAGTAAATTCTACAAAAAGATATACTATTTTCTCCAATATTTCTATATGATAATTTCTTTGTGATGTAGTTTATTTAATTATATTGTTTTGGTAGATATTGTAACACCAAATGATTTATTTCTTAATATGTTTATTAAAGTATGCCTAGAAGGAAAACTGTAAAAGAATCATCATAAACTTATTTTACCTGAAAATATTTCCACTAGTTGATTAGTGGAAAGAACAGATAAATTGAAATGCCATTAACAATTTTTACAAGATGAATTTTATGAAAAATTGTGCAAAAAATGATGATTATAATCAGGCACTCTTCAGGAAGTCTTGCCTAGAAAAGAACTAAGTTATAATTGTTGATGCAGGCCAAGTTAATACATTAACAGAAGCTTATTCTCCTATATTTCTTGATTAATAACCACAGATAATTTTCAGGACTTATGTAACTGTTATTATGTTGACTCCCATTTCAGAATGGTTGTAAGTACCCTGGTTCCAATATGAAACTCTAAAATGACAACCTTGTTAACATGCCTAATATAGTAAATACAAAGTTGAAAAACACAATTACACTAGGAAATGGACACTCTTTTTGGTTAATTGAAAAACAGTAATAAATGGAAAGACAGCTGATAACCACAAGAAACACTTTATTGTGAAGAGAAGAGAATGATTATCATGTTATAGTATTATGTCAATAAAATTTAAAAGTAAAATTGTCTTTTTTTTTCTGTGAAGAGACACCATGACCATGTCAACTCTCAAAAAAGAAAATATTTAATTGGGTGGCTTACAGTATCAGAGGTCTAGTCTACTACCATGATGATGGGACATGGTGACTTGCAGGTAGACTTGGTTCTAGAAAAAGAACTGAGAGTGGAGAGAGAGCTACATCATTATCCTGCAGACAACAGGATTGAACTGGACTTTGGGCATGCCTTGAGCACACAGGCGACCTCAAATCAGACTTTCACAGTGACACACTTCTTCTAAAAGACCACAGCAATTCCAAGAAGGCCAAACTTCTAATAGTTCCACCCCTTTTGGGAGTCAATTTTTTCAAACCACCATAGAAATCAAACTGAAACTGCAGTTAGTTGGAATATTATGAAGATTTTCTAGGTCTACTTATATCATAAATTGTCATGATGTTTTTATCACTACACAATTTTTATTATCAGGAAGAAAAACTCAACTCTGTTTATTTCATCTGCATAAGAATGGTCACCTCAAAATTTTAAGAGTCTTGACCTTCAAAAACTTGCTTCACTTATTTAACCTCTAATTCATTTTTCATGTTTAATTGTACATAATATCTTAGAAAGCAGGAATTAAGTTTTATGTGAATGCAGCTCCTAGCATATTCGCTAAGACTTGGTTGGTTCTAAAGAGAACTGTTAATATGTATGGAAATAAACTAAATGTTTTTGCTTTTCTGACTAATTGGGGCCATAGGCCCTTTACCATCAAGATAAATTTCAGTCAATTTTCTTTCTACAATATGCTAACAGATTCATGTTGACCACTACGAATAAATTGTTTCAAGAGTAGCCTATCTATGAAATAAACATTAATTTTTGATTTACTAAAATATATTACCTTTCTTTTGTTCATAAAAACTAGGGGTAACTCATGACAAATAAAAAATGAAAGCAGATGAATCTTAATTCATCCACAAATGCTGAAAAAAAAAACTAAATTATACTGAGATTACTATTAGCTTATCATGTGGACTTATTGTGGGGCTAATTACATTATCACTGAATTTGTCTTCTTTTGGCCCTCTGATATCTGCATACCTGGGTTATCTCTGATAACTTACTGTCTCTTGAGAAACTAACCATTACCTAGTAAAGACATTTCTTCTTCTATGGAATACTATATCTTGCAAAGCCTGGCTTGGAGGAAGGCTTCAACTCTAGTGGTAATAATTTCCCAGAGCAACTGGATATCTTGTGGCTGTCAAATGACATAAAGCATAAAAGAGTTCTTACAACAGGAATGTTGCTACTTTCTTTGTTATTTTAGATTTTATATAGTTCCTTTATGCCTCTAGAGTTTTATTCAAAAATTCCAACTTTTTGTCAAATATGCTACAAAACAAAGAGCAAAAACACATAAAGAATTATAAAAACTATCGTTTTTTTAGAAATTTCCTATTAGAAAAATATATAAAAGTGTTCCCGTTTAATAGAAAAACTAAACAGATTAAACATATTTGACTAAGATGAAGGTTTTTAACTTCAGACTGTAAGAGAAACCTTTAATTTCTCTGAGCTATGAATAAAATTATTCAAAACAGTTCTCAATGTTTAAATGTTAAGTATTTTTACATTAATCATTATTATTGGGATATTTCTAGGCTAATACAATGAAAAAATGTGTGTGGGAGCATGTATGTCTTAAGTCTGTATGTAAATTTGTGCACATGTTTGTGGGGCACACCATCATATGTGTGCATGTCTACATAAAAATCCAAAATTGCTGATAGTTCTCCTCTATCACTTGTCACTTTGTTCACTGACATGGGCATCCGATTGAATATAAAACTCACCAGTCTTGGATATTCAGAGAGGCAGGTCATTGGTGAATGTGCTTTCTCTTCCCTCTGGGAGATGGGATTAAACGCAGTAATAGTAATGTATCTAGCTTTTACAAGGATTCCTGTCATCTGCTTCTTATGACTCAGTGATAAGGTAAATTAGATTAACCATTGAATTATCTCTTCCACACATATTGGTTTTCTTAGCACAATCATATTGATTAAAATTAAAAAGTATTATTTCATATGGAAACACACAAAGATATACAAAACCTGGATAGCTAAAATGCTCTTGAATAGTAAAAGAACTTCAGGGACTATCACTACACCCGATCTTAAATTGTACTACAGAGTTATAGGAAAGAAAAAAAAAAGAACAATAAATTGACATAAAAATAGACATGTTTATCAGTAGAATAAAGTTAGAAACAAAGACAGAAATCCACACACTTATGGGTATCTGGTTTTTTTTATAAGGAAAAATACACACTGGAAAAAAGACAACATCTCTAAAAATAGATGCTGTTTAAACTGGATTGTTACAAGGACAAATATCCCAACAGATCCATACTTATCACCCTGCACCAAACTCAAAAGGATCAAAGACATCAACATAAGGGAAAAATACACTGAATATGATAAAAGAGAAATTGGGGAATACTTTTTAATTCCTTTATTGAAAATAGATTTTTTTAATAATACGACATATTCTGAGGAACCCTCTTTAAGTATAAAATGAAGTACAACACAATGTTGAGATATAGACATTGAAAATATTTAGTTGGATATGCTGAAATGTTTCATGTCATTGAAGGTTACCTACACCAGCTGGTAAAATAATTTGTTCATCTAAGCCATGAAATTTTATGTAGTGAATATACATTGATCAAAAATCCTGAAATGGAAATAATTAATTCTAATATACACTTACACAATAATTGAAGTGCCAATGTAAAATCTATAAGAAATGTGCAAAATTAAAGTTTGAATTTTTATCCTTCTTTAGTTAGTGATATAACTAAATTTCCTTTTGACTGATTAATATTATTTTGTCACAAAAATAAATGTATTATTTTCAGTGATTTCTCCAATTTTTGATGCCAACTCTAATTAGTCAAGTTCGATTAAAGACTATTTAGAACATACATTTAAAATTACATAACTAACTTTCAAATGAAAATATGATGGTTCACATATCTAGAATAATTAATTCCTAGCTAAAACAAGAACTTATACTCTACATTTTGGTAGGATGATTAACTTGTTAAATTTAGACTGCTAAAATAATTACTTGATCTCCATACACTAAAAACAAATCATTTGATAAAATAACATAGTGTAAGGGAAATACACCTAACTCTGTTTCCCTCGCAAGTGCAGACCATGATACTGGAAAGTTGTGTTAATCCATTGTAATTTTTTCTACCTAATTAGTTTACAAGGAGTTAGAGTTACACAGCACTCTTGTATGTTTTGGCAATTCAAGGTCTGCAATATTTATAAACATAGTTAGGCAAGTTATAGCTACAAGTTATATATCTTTATTAAAATCCCCACCCTCACTGCAATGTTCCCTGACCATGTCTCACCACAAAAATTAAAAAAATCTAGAGCCTTTTGTTAAAAAACATACTGTTCTAGATGATGGAATAAACATGGAGGGTAAATCAAAAATTCCAATAGGAAATAGGAAATGTATAATCTGACAGAATTCTATAAATGAGCAAATGCCAAAGCTAAGAGTGCTTATAAATGGCATTTCAGTTGTGGGTTTGATAGACACAGGTGAGGACGTGAATATCTTTTACTCGAGAATCTTGGCCTCCAAATTGACCTCTTCAAGGGGAAGATGTTCAATTACTAGGAATAGGAATCCTATAACAACTGAAACAAAGCACGAGGTGGGTTGAATGCATAAGGCCAGAAGAACAAAAAGGAAAGCTGAGGCCATATGTGGTTACTATTGCAGTGAATTTATGGGATCATGACCTGCTGCAGCAATGGAATACCCAGATTAACCTTTCTACAGTCCCAGAAACTCATAATTCTGGGAAGGATATTATAAGGTACTATGCACAAAGGTCACCGACGATTCAGGCTGTACAAGAACACAAAGCAACTAGCAAACTTTTAGAGGAGCCAACAGCCCTACCTTGAAAATGGTTAACCGAGAAACCAATTTGGGTTAAACAATGGCCATTAACAGAAGATAAACAGCAGGCTTTAAAACAGCTGGTAGAGAAGCAACTAGATGCTGACCATATTGCAGAATCAATCAGCCCTTGGAAATCTCCTGGTTTTGTTGTTAAAAAAGAAATTGGTAAATCAAATTTTCCATCTGTGAGATTCAGTTGCAGTTCCCCATTCCAGCAGAGGATTGTGATCTGTGGGTCTACTCCTAAATAAATAACTTTTTATTGTACTCAATTCTGAGCTAGTGTGGCATTTCTTTTTTAGCATTCTTCTTCAATTTAATTACTATATTCCTTTACCAGAATAATAGTAATATATTTTAACCTGGAGTCAATGAACTATGTTTTATCAGATTCTCAGCCATTTTAGCAATGGCAGTAATAGGTTTCTTCACATTTAGTGGGACTTAAATTTCATCAAAATCGTTGTTTAGTCCCTTAACATTTGTGCCATCATTGCACCAGTATATAGGGACACAAGGTGCTGTTATAGCACTTCAGCATTCTTCAGATTTTTAGCTTAGGAAGGTAGAACAGTCATAGATGTAACTATTCAAAAATATTTTTCCTGTCCTACTCCATGAAGAGTCTCATGTCATGCTTCACTTTAAACCAAAAGAAAAACAAACTACACATGGACTCTGAGATGAATCCAAGCAAGTCAGTATTTGTGTATGGGAAATGAAAAGAAGAATGGTTCCTAAAAGATAATGGGAGGGAAAGGAAGGAGATGAATCTGATTAAAGGAGATAAGCTTAACGTAGATTGAGAGTTCTCATATGTGCATACCATTTCACAACAAGGTTACAAAAATGTGCTATGACATATTCCTTAAACTAAGAAAAGTGAATTTTGAAAAAGTTTTAAATGTACATTTTTATATTTGATACAATACGTTTCATCTAATTGAAAATTTTTTATTAATTTTATTGAGCTATGTCTTTTCTATACTCCCCAACCTTCTTTCCCACTTCCTATCTGCTCACTACTATGATCCCCAGACTCCCAATTTTCACAGGAGGTCTTTTCTAATTCTCATGTAGATTAGATCCATGTATGTTTATCTAAGGGATCTCTTTGCTGTTGAGGTTCTCTGGAGTTGTGAATTAGAAGCTGTTTTTTCTTTGCTTTGTGTCTAAAAGCCACTTATGAGTGAGTACATATATTTGGGTTTCCATGTCTGGGTTACCTTCCTCAATGTGATGCTTTTTAGCTCCATACATTTATCTGAGAATTTCAAGATGTCATTATTTTTTTTCTGCAGTGTTGTACTCCATTGTGTAAATGTACCATATTTTCTTTATCCATTCTTCAGTTGGGGACATGTAAGTTGCTCTTAGGTTCTTGTGATTTCAAATAATGCTGCTATGAACATAATTGAGTACATGTACTTGTGGGATGATTGAGCATCTATTGGGTTTATACCCAATAGTGGTATTTCTGGTTCTTGAGGTAGGTTGTTTGATAATGTTCTGAGAAATTGCCATATTGATTTCCAAAGCAGTTGCAGAAGTTTTCACTCCACCAGCAATGGAGGAATGTTTGCTTTGCCCCACATCATTTCTAGCATACGTTGTCATCAGTATTTTTTGATTTTGGCCGTTCTGACAGGTATAAGATGGAATCTCACAGTTGTTTGGGTTTGCATGTCTCTGATTGCTAAGAACGGTGATCATTTCCTTATGTGACTTTCAGCCATTTTAGATCCATCTGTTGAGAGTTCTTTATTTAGGTTTGTATCCCATTTTTTATTAAAGTATTTGATCTTTGATGGCCAGTTTCTTCACAATAGCCACAAATAACATAAAATATCTTGGAGTAACTTGAACCAAACAAATAGAAGACCTGTACGACAAGAACTCTAAATCTGTGAAGAAAGAAATTTTAGAAGACACCAGTAAATGAAAAGATCTCCCATGCTCTTGAAGAATTAAAGTCATAAAATAGCAATCTTATGACCTCCTTCCTTCTGCTCCTCATTTGGACCTTGGGAGCTCGGTTCAGTGCTCCAATGTGTGTCTCTGTCT
>LOEQ01002531.1:135002-150447 GCA_001685075.1 Bramus lutescens
TAGGGAGGGAGTGTGTTTGGTAGAAAGTACCACCTCAGCTCCCTAACACCCCTTTATACAAAAAGTCCAGATTGTTTGGCTGGGGAGCTTCACCCCAGCTCCTGGAATAAGCTCCCTCCACTGGGATTTGCCTCAGTCTAAAATCTGCATATCAGTGACCCTTCCCAAGGAAGCTCAAGAAAGCCTGCTAAATGTTTACCCCTCCCCAGGAAGTGTTGAGACCACTCCCACAGGCTATTTAAACTGTCCCCCAGAGAATGAACACATGGTCTCCAGATTTTGCGTAGTCTCCCCCTTCTCTCTCTTTCCCTCCCCATGTTTGTTCTGGGGCCACCTGAGAGTATTGTATTAAACATGGGTATCTTTAATTTGGTTTAATTTTATTTGATTGAAATTATTTGTGTAAGCATAGAGGTTTGGCTTAACAAAATACCTAACAGGGAGGGAGGGAGGAAGGAAGAAAGGAAAGATATAAGAGGGAGAGAGGGAAGGAGAACAGAAGAAAGGTAGGAAGGAAGGAAGAAAGGAGGAAGAAAGGAGGTTCCTTCCTTCCTTCCTTCCTTCCTTCCTTCCTTCCTTCCAAGGAAGGATCATAGGAACCTGGGTGAAGACTCAGAGGTATTGGGCTAACAGAGAATAGAAAGATACAATCTTACAGTGGTTTTTAAAAGGGGTTTGGGAAATACATAGTTATACCAAGAAATTCTGCTATATATTTGTCCACTTCTATAAATAAATATTGATTGCTGTCACTTTAAGCATAAATGGATGCTTACACACTTCAAAAGAAGTTGTGTATTTACATTACTAGGTAGTATATTCCCATAAACAGATGGAATTTAAATTTCCAGCTTTTATACATATGTAAAACTACTTTTTTGCTATGGTTAAAAATTCCCAAGAAAGAACTTTCTCATGCATTTTTATTTTATGCTTTTATCATCTGACATTAGAATTTTGACATTTTATAAAGAATATGACATGAACTGTGACTTCTTTAATAAGAATGAAGAGCACATAGTCTGTTGTGAAGTGTTTTCCTTTTTAAAGAACAATGGTACTTTGAAAAAGGTCTAAAGTACAGTAGTAAATTCAATAATTGGATGTAAAAAATGATTGAATGAAGATAACAAACACCTCTCACAGTTGTGAGAGATTAAGTAAATGTAGTATAAAATAAACATTTTTACCATCTTTGCTATGCATATGATTCTATTCTTCTTACCTATATATTTTACATTAGAGTAAAATTTGAAAGAAAAGATTTATTACAATCTTTGTCAGAATGCTCTTTATAGTCCATTTATAATACAAAATCTCATCTAAGATTCACTGCATTACTTCATGAAGGAGGTATATTATATCCATAAGTCATGTCATGCTTTCATGATGAGTTAGAGGTTTATTTTTAAAAAGATAAGCAAATAAGTGTATGATTCAATATTTAAATCACCAGTAAATACACTGCAAATCCATATATTAATTTTGAAATCATTGTGTTCTGCTTTTGCTTTTGAGTAAGATTGTCATTGCATTCACAGGGTAACTGTTATCTCCTCTGTAACAATGAAGTTCTATGAGAATCTTTGAAATACTTCAACCACCTCCATATATCACTAAGAAAATTTCAGAAAAACCTGTCTCTTATTATTTGCAGCTTTAGGTACTTTCATTAAGCTTTAAAAAATCATAAAAGCATTGCACTGACTCTAAAACAACAATATTTATCGTTATAAGTGCTGTTGTATTGCTTAAGAGACAATTTTTTTAATTGAATTATTTTAAGGATTTTCTAAGGTGGAGTAAAACAATAACACAGAATTCACAAGATTATGATAAGTGTTAAGTACTAATTGTATTCATATAAAATATTTAATCAAAGGGTGTGCATTAATTGAAAGCAAAATTTCCTTATAGAGCAAATTTTGCAATTTTATAGCTAGATAACATTTTAATGTAAAAACATTGCACAAATGTCATATCTTTTAGTAATTAAGTCATATTTTTCTTTTCTGTATTTTAAATATTAATTTAAAATGAATAACACAATATGTATATATTGTATTTGAGTATAATAAAGTCGAAAAATCAATTAATTTCTAAATAATATAAACCAAAGAGAACATCATAGTGACTCTTGCTTTACTTTTCTTCTTCAATGCTTTCTAAATATTTTTTTGTACTCGATCATCTTATAAAGGGCTTGGTTTCCATTTCCAGAACTCATATGTGGCTCAAAAACATCTGTAAATTTATTTGTATGGGAACCCAACACCCTCTACTTGCATCTGTAGAAACTACACATACACGGATAGGTGAAGGTTTTTTCCTCTGTTTTTATTATACGCAAGTTATTGACATAAGACATTACTGTCTTTTAAAAAATATTATAACATTTATATTTGAGATTATAGTATTATCAAATAATTCACCCTAGTCCTTTTCTCCCTCCAATGCATCAGTCATTTTCTCTCCTTGCTCTTGTCAAACACATGACAAAATTTTAACTACTTGTTGTTATATGTATGTATATCCTAAATATAATTTCCTCAGTCTATATAATGTTGCTTATATGTATATTTTCACAATTGACCATTTGGTATTGGATAATCAATTGGTGAGCTATTCCCTAGGAAAACTATTTCCCTTTCTCTCAGTATTCTTAGTTGCCTGTAGTTCTTTGTGTAGGGTTAAGGCCTCAAGGTATTCTTTATCTTCACTCCTGTCATTCTTGTTTAGGTCACATTTGTGTTTGTGAGATGATGGTGTAACTTCTTACATTAATGAGAAACAGTCCCACAGAAAGTTCCCTGATCCTCTAGCCCTTATAATCTTTCTGCTCCCTGTTGTTCAGTGTCCCCTGAACCATAAGTGTGAGACTTGTTTGGTAGCTATATCCCTTGGGACTGGGATGAATAACTGTATCCGAACTGGTTGTGGATTTTTGTAATGTTCTCTGTCTGTTCCAAAGAGAAGCTTCCTCAAAGAAGGGTGAGGACTACATTTATCTGTGGTATAAGAAAAGTATTTAATGAAGTTAGTGATTATGCTGTTTTAGTAAAGTGGTGATTGTAGAGTCTTCTCCAATAGTGTGATTTCACTAACTCTGGAAAGTTGGCCAGGTTTCCAGTATCAGGCACACATTCTTTCCCGTTGAGCCAGTATTAAGTACAATTAGATGGACTGTGTTAATGGTTTTGACTACTGATGCTTTGCCCTAGTCTTTCCTATAACTCAAATGTTTAAGTAAACATGGTGCCTGTATTTCCTATATTTTCATTTAGTACCTAAATGACTTGGTATATATTCTCTTTTTGGCCTTCCAGTTTGATATTTTATCTTCTGCTTGATGCATTCTTCTGAGTTTTTTAGTTAAATTATTGCTTTTTCAGTTCCATCTTCATGTTAGCTTGAATTCTTCTCAGTGCTTCTACGTCCTATTTAAAATATATTCTCAATCCCTGCACTGTCTTCATCAATCCCAACAACTATATATATATTTGTATTTTCTTATGCATTTCTCAGACATTTATTCTCATTAAATTATTTATCATCAATTTGGTTAAGTTATTTATTTATGTCTTCTTTAAACTCCTAGAATTTTGGGAGGAAGTTGATAATAGTTCTTTTAAATATCTTGGCTTCAAAATTTGAATCTAAAGATACATTAGGAAGAGGTTTTACCTTTGTTTCCATGGAAGATGAGAAAATTTGATTTCCTTACAGGCTAATGTGGTTTGATGGACCAAGACCCCAGAAAGGTCTCTGTGAACCCTAAAAATATTTCACCCAAAATAACCAAGAAGTAGTTTGAAGAAAACAATGCCCAAATTCCCAAATGATCGCTTATAAATGTTTATTTTTATTTTAAAAGGATTGGTGATAAATGGTTAATGTCATCAATTTCAAGAAAAGGGGGGATATGATATAGAAATAAATTCTTTATATTAAAATGGATTTTTCTTTATTGATACATTTTTAAGGACAAATTTATTATATGTGTATTTCTACTCTTGTTTAAGGTATTTATGTGGTTCATTTAAAATGCAATGTATACTTAAGAAATACAGATTAATAGATAATCATTTATAACAATTAAGCTTTTAGTCATTATAGTCAGATTTTCTACATAAACAGAGATACATTTCAGTTATATAGAAATATCTTCAACACTTCAAAGACCCATGGAATATGATTTTTTTCGGTTTTTTGAGACAGGGTTTCTCTGTAATTTGGAACCTGCCCTGGAACTAGCTCTTTTAAAATGTTTTAATATCTTAGACTTTTCTTGACAGTGAGATGTATCTGCTCTGGCTGCACCAGTTCAAACTTTAGAGGGGTTGAAGGTCATTGAAGAAACTAGATAAGGAATTTCTCTTCAATGTGATAAGGCTAGCAATTTGGGAAAGAAATTGGTTTTACCTGGACTGCTGTATAAACTGGACGTACAGGACCAGCAGAAAAGTGACTGCTGAACTTGCCTAAAGAAGATAAGACAGTCCTTCAGGACTCCTGCTTCATAAAAGAAGTACCCAAACATTTTGCAGGATACAGAGAAAAGTGACTGACAAACTACCAATAGAGGTAAAACAGTCTTTCAAGTTTTCTTTATTATAAAAACGTCTTTCAGAAACTGTGGGCCTGTAGGCTGAAGATGGATGCCCCAATGGTAAAGACGAAATTTGTATAATGATCTACATAGTGAGATGTCTCTCTCATCTTTAGAATTTGGAAATTTCTTACAAGTATTTCCAGTTTACTTAGGAAATATTGTATTCTTTTGGGGTCTTTGATGGAGTTGAAAACTAGATAATAATAATTATAGTTTCCGTTGGTTACAATAAAAGATAAATTAGCACTCCAATGTGGGTCTCTGTTTCTATCCTCTATCTCATCCATTGACGGATGAAGGTTCTATGGTGATATGCAAGATATTCATCAGTGTTGCTATACGATAAGGCGTCAAGTCCGCGGGAGAGGAGACGACGGGTGTCTTGATCAACCCCTAATCCCCTATGTCATGCTCAACCTCCTTAGCGATCAGGGAAATGCAAATCAAAACAAATTTGAGATACCATCTTACACTAGTCAGAATGGTTAAAATCAAAAACACCAATGGTAGCCTATGCTGGAGAGATTGTGGAGTAAGGGGAACACTCATCCATTGTTGGTGGGAATGAAAACTTCTGCAACCACTTTGGAAATCAGTGTGGCAGTTTATCAGGAAACTGGAAGTCAACCTACCTCAGGATCCCACAATTCCACTCTTGGGAATATACACAAGGGATGCTCAATCATACCATAAAAGCATTTGTTCAACTATGTTTATAGCAGCACTATTTGTAATATCTTGAACTTCACATGCAAATGGATGGGAATAGAAAACACTTTACTGAGTGAGATAACCCAGATCCAAAAAGAGGAATATGGTATCTACTCACTCATAAGCGGATTCTAGCCATAAACAAAGGACATTGAGCATATAGTTTGTGATCCTAGAGAAACTAAATAAGAAGGTGAACCAAAAGTAAAGCATATATTTATCTTCCTGAATATTGGAAGTTGACAAGATAGTCAGGCAAAAGTTGGAAGCCGGAGGGTGGGGATGTATTATGGAGAAGGGGAGATTGGGAGAGAGAAGGGAGAAGGGTAGGATTGGGGAGAGCTTGGGGGAATGGAATAATTGAGATGGAAGAAAGGTAGATATGGGAGCAGGGAAGAAATACTAACCAAGGGAATCATTTTAGGGTTAGCTAAAATTGTGTGTTTTAATCTCAGAGAACACAAGTATTCTAGAGCATCTCCCTCAAATCTATTTCTTCTTCAATATCTTCCCAATGAAAATCATTGAAAGCATCTTATTAATATGAATTAACTGATTCTACACTTAGAATTCAAAAGCAAAACACCCCCAAAACTGAATACAATGCAGGGGAAGAATCATGCTTTATAGTTAAAAGAAGTGTAGAAATAAGTTGCTAGCATTTGTTAATAAGAGGATGGTTACATATGTGCTGCATAAAAATATCATAGGAGGGCAAGGTTACTCTAATGAAAAAAATTGTTTCTGGATATTGTATTAAGCAGTCAGAGGTCTGTACATAGAAATGAAGCCAAACAGAAATCTTTCACTGGTAAAAAATACCTACATGGACATGAATTAAAAGCATTATGATAAAAAATTGAATAACACATAGAAAAAGTATTTGTTCTGATTTTATATTTAATTAAGATTAAAATGATTTCCAAATTGTAAATATAATATATAATATTTAATATTTCAATAATAATTAATAAATATGCAATTTATGCACCTAGTGTGTTCTTCAATTTGTTTTAAAATCATGTAAAATGTAATTGTATAAATTAGGAAGGCAAATATAGATATAAAATCCTGATGTGACTTCTTTCTTTAAATATAAAATAGTGAAGCATTTTGAATATTTTTCACTACCAATTTTTGATATCTGTAACATGCATTGCCAGCATCCTACTCTCACAGATCTAAAATCTTGGAATTATCATTTGGTTTCTCACCCAACTTTCCTATATATTTCGAATGAATATGAATGTCTTATCATTTAGATTACCTCAAGTATTCACTTTGTCTCCCTAGTGTTTAGTTGCCAACTCTGAATAGGAATTTCTTTGTGATAGAAATTTCCTCAATACATTTTAATATCTGTTTTTAAAGTATAGAGATTAATTTGTGTAACTTACCTTTGGATTATTTTAATTCTTATCTGTTCTCATTGCTTACAAGAATACCCTATAAAAAGATTTTTCCTTTGTTTCTTTCTTTTATTCAGTTCATTATATAAGGGTGTCATATGTTCCAACCATGTTTTCAATATTCCCAAATTCCTTAAATGGATTTTTCTACTAATCCATACTATATTTTCAATTCATACAAGAATGAATACCGAAATAATTAAAGTATTAAATATACAGCATTCAAAAACTTATTGGAATGGAATATGTATGAATTTGTTTATGTATGTGTATATGTGTGTGTGTGTTTTTAACTTAACTTTTTGGAAAAGTTTTAATCCATAATACAGAACAAAGTATTGACTACCTGATGGGAAACCAAAACTAATTTCTAAAGGAATAAGTGTATAATGTCACAAATCCATCAATATTTTAAAATTTAATTCTCACAGTCATCTGAACCCTGACAATTCTGATAGAGATTTAAAGAACATGTACACATCATTGTGGAGGTTGGTGCTATCCATTCAAATCTTTTTTGAGTTAAATATGATTTGGAACACATGAAACTCAGTCCTTAATTGGTGAGAGTATTTTGACAATAGTTTTATAAAAGTAGAAAACCATATGCTACCAAACACTATTCCATTAATGGTCATCTTGCATTTGCTATGCCAAATGATATCTAAAGATTTCTAACTTGATTAGCTTTCTATTAGATTTATATAATAGAAAAGATATCATCATAGTCGCAGATTAAATAGGATAGAATCTGAAAAAAAATTGTATGCCCTATTCTTCTAGCAAACAATGGTTAAATATCAGTACATATTAGATTACTCTTTTTTAGTGTACACACTATTATAACTACTGTACCAAACAAGAATGAAATCCTTTACCTCCCTAGAAGAGCATATATGACCCAAAAAAGAGATGACTCAAAAATGACTGATGTACCTAACTCAGTATAGATCATTTTGGTATCATGAAACAGTTTCCAAATAAACTCACATGCAATGTCTCTGCTCATGTTTTTCTCTTTTGGATTATGTGTGGCATTTTCTTTGTGAGAGTCACAATGATGTTGTTGACTTATTTGCTGTATGATGACATCATAAATAATACAAATTTACAAGACCCTAGCGATATAGATTGTTTTCAATACAAAACTAGTATGAAAAATCTGCTATAAACATCTTAATTAACATATTATCAATGGAAATGTATTGTTTTTCTTCCAAATCTAAGACCCCAGTCTCGTGTCCAGCTCTTCATCAGACCACCTGTTAAGGCCCCACAGAGATGCACTTGCTCCATCTCTAGAGGATCCTAACCTCCCACCAAATTCAGCGGTTTATCTCAGGCCCCAACTCTAGCAGCCAATCCCAGAGAACCTGAAGGGCCCTCTGACTAGGAAACAGCTATGCTAACTGCAGATGAGAAAATTACTGTGACTGAGTACAAATGGATACAAAACTAATGAAGCTGGTTTTGACAGAAAATTTCATATTATTATGTGTTTATGTAAAAATATTGGTGAGGTCTCATACGTCTAACGTGACACACACCTGAAAGCTCAGGATCAAAACAAAAGAGAGAGAAAGAAATCATAAGCAAAAGAGTAAGGTGTATAGAAACAACAAAGACAGAAAAAATTAAAAATAACCAATAAAATGAAGAGTTCATTTTTTTGAGAAATTCAGTTAGACTGACACGCCCTTATCCAAATTAACTAAAAGGAGGAGAAAGAAGATCCAAACTAAATAAATTAGAAATGAAAAGTAAGACATACTCCAGATACTGAGGAAATAAAAATAGTCATAAGAACATAATTTAAAACCTGCACTAAACTAAATTGAAAAATCTAAAAGAAATGGATAAAGTCCTCAGTATATTTCACTTACTAAAATTAAACCATGAAGAAGATGAGCAATGTAAACACGCATATATCACCTTCTAAAATAGAAGAAGTAATTAAAACTTTCTTAAATTAAAAAAGCCCAGGGCCAGACAGTTTTAGTTCAGAATTCTGCTGTAAGAGTTAATGCCAATACTCCCCAAATTATTCCACATAAAAGAAATAGAAGGAACAATGACCTATTTGTTTTTAGGAAGCCACAGTTATCAAAATACCCAACATGAAAGTTCTAACAATTAAAGATAACTGGAAATCAATTTCCCTTATAGACATCTTCATAACAATTCTCAAAAAAAAACCAAAATAAAACTTGCAAATGAAATCTGAGAATAAATCAAAAAAGTTATTGTTCATGATCAAGTAAGTAAGTCATTCCAGAGATACAGGGATTGTTAACAAATATAAGTAGATAAATGCAATTCACTATATAAACAAATGGAAAGAAACCATAAGATTGTCTCATTAAATACAGAAAAGGACTTTGTCAAAATCCAAAACTAATTAATGATAAAAAGTCCTGAAGAGAGTATGGATACAAGAGACATATCTCAACATAATATGAGGGGTTTACTAAAAATCTATACCAATATAAATATAAATTAAGACAAACTCGATACTATTCTTCTAAAACCAAGAGCAAAACAAGGTTTTCTACTCTTTTTATACATACTCAAAATACTACTTGAAGTCTTATCTAAAACAACAGCAATCAAATATCTAGAACAATAGCAATCAAAGGGGTATAAATTGGAAAGGAAGAAGTCAAAGTATCATTATTTGCAGGTGATACGATGCTATATAAAAAGACCCAAAAATTCCACTGGAAAAATCCTACAGCTGAATCAACAATATCAACAAAATAGTTGCATACAAAATCAACACACAAGTATCTATAGTACTCCTATATATTAGTGACAGAAAGACTGAGAAAAACGTCATGGAAACAAGACCTTTCACACTAGCCTCATGTAACATATATTATCTTGAAGCAACTCTAACAAATCAAGTGAAAGTCTTGTATGACAAAAGTTTTATGACATTGAGGAAAGCAATTGAAGAAGAAATTAGAACACAGAAAACCTTCCCATGCTCTTAAATCTGTACGATAAATATAGCAAAAATGGACATCCTATAAAATGCTATCTATAAATTTAGTCCAAAAGCCATCAAATTTCCAACATAATTCTTCACAGATATTGAAAGAAAAATTTTCAAATTCATGGAGAAACACACAGAAAACATAGGAGAGCAATAACTATCCTGAATTACATATGAACCCACAAGAGGATACTGTCCCTGATTTCAAATTGTACTACAGAACTATAATAATAAAAACAGTATAGTGTTGGTATAGAACAGACATACTGATCAACAGAATTAAAATGAAGACTCAGAGTAAGTACATCAACCCATGTATTGTGAAATATTATTTTAAGGTGTGTTACATTTGTTTCTGCTGTGAAATATTTGTTTAATGATGAAAAGATGTGTTGCACTCTTTTTTATTTATTTATTTATGTCTGTGAGGCTGTGTGTCTTTGTCATCTAAAACACCTGATTGGTCTAATAGAGCAGTGAATGGCCAATAACAAGACAGAAGAAAGGAGAGGCAGGGCTTGCAGGCAGACAGAATAAAAACAAGTAGAAAAAGGGATATCAAGTTCAAGGAGCAAGAGAAGGAAGAAAAGTTAAGGAACCAATCACTCTGCTACACAGAAAGCCATAGAGTAAAACGTATAGAAAGGTTTACAGAAATAGAAAAGGTAAAGGTTGAGAGACAAAGAAAATTGGATAACTTAAATTAAGGAAAGCTGGTTAGAAATCAGCCAAGCTAAAGGAGGGGATTCTTAAGAAAAAATAAGCCTCTGTGTGATTTATTTGGAAGTTTTGTGGCAGGCACCCAAAAGAATAAGGAGCTGAAACAATAAAGTATAAAAACAAACAAACAAATAGATACCACCTATAGACACCTGATTTTTGATGACAAAGCTAGAAATATATCCTTAAAACAGCAATGGTGTCTGTCAAACTGGACAGCTACATGTAGAAGAATACAAATAGATCCATATTTTTCACCTTGCACAAGATTCACTCAAAACTGATACAAAAACCTCAAAAATTAAAAAAAAAACAGATGCACTGACACAGTTACAAAAGAAAGTGTGAAATAGCCTTGAACTCATTGATACAGGAAAAAATATTCTGAGCAGATCATTAGTACAGTCATTAGGACCAATAATATATGACACCCTTGAAACTGAAAAACTTCTATACAACAGACATTGTCACTCAGACAAAGAAGCATCCTTCATAATTGGCAAAGATTTTTTTTATCAACTACACATTCAATAGAGGATTAATATCCAAAGTATACAAAAATCAGATCATATACACCAAGCAAACAAAGAACCTAATTTCAAAACAGAGTATAGGTCTAAAAAGACCATACTCAAAAGAGGAAACTCAAATGGTTGAGAAGCAAACATTAAAATAAATGTTCAATATCTTTAGCCATCACAAAAACGTCAATTAGGTTTACTTTTAGATTTCATTTTATACCTGTAACAATGGCTAAGAACAATAAGAAGAAGTGACAACTCATGCTGGTGAAGATGTTGAACAAAGGAAGAATCATCCATTTCTGGTGAGAGTGTAAACTTATAGAGCCACTATGGAAATGAGAGTGGTGGTTCCTCTGGAAACTGGGAATCCACCTACTTCGTGATGCAGCTATATCACTTTCGTAGCTTCACTCTACCATAGGGACACATGTGCAATCGTGTTCATTTCTGCTCAGTTCATTATAGGCAGAAAATGAAAACAAATCAGATAGCTCTCAACAGAAGAATTGATAAAGAAAATGTGGTATATATACACATGGAGTACTTCTCAGGGTTCCCTGCCCTCTCTTAAGGAGGGAGGGGGAGGGAGGAGGGGGAGTGGTGGAGTAGGAGGGGAATGGGAGGAGGGGAGGAAGTGTAAATTTTTGAATGGAAAAATAAAAAAAGCCAAAAAAATAGGTAAAATAAATAAAATAAAAAATAAATGAACATAGACTGCCTCTGGAGTGTTAAGCATGTGGGATCCTGGTTGGACGGTTCAGCTCTTCAAGCCCTTGCCATGCAAGGAACTTGTTGCCTCACCCCACCCAAGAAGCCCTGGAGACACCCATCAGTTTCCACACACCTGCTACCATCCTCTCCACCACATCTGTGGCCACCAGAACCTTGGCCCAAGCTGTCCTTGCGGAGTTAACCATCTGGATTCTGTGTTAGAGATTTCATTTCTCTAAGTCCTTGCCCTGGAAGAAACATCCCCTTGCCCCACTCCCACCCACCGAGCCCTGCAGACCCTGAGAAGCCACGACACACTGCTATCATCCTACACCACAGCTATGATCATCAAAGCCTTGGCCCAGTCTGTTCCTGGAAGGAGCTCCAGAGCCTTAGCATCCACTGGAGGCCTGGACCCACCTGCACCAGGAGGAAAAGTGACAACCTAAGCCACAGGCCCCTTCACTGATTAGAGGAAGAGATGGGCAGATGACAGTGTAAAAACATATCAAACCACATAAAGACCAATATGGTACTACCAGAACTTAACAGTCATACAACTGGAAGACCAGAACATCATAACCCAAAAGAAGCAGAAGGAAGTGACATTCAATATAACTTTATGAAGATGATAGAGACCCTTAAAGAGGAAATGAAACATTCTCTTAAAGAAACCTGCTGCAACTTCTTCCTGCCTCAGATAAGAACAAATACAGAGATTCCCAGACAGACATTACACAGAGAGTGAGTGACCTCGGAACACTCAATCTCAAGTGGGACGTCTCAAATTAACTCAAAGACATGGAGGCAGCATGCACAGGACCAACATAGGTATGTATCAGTTCCTCTTACTATATATTATGACTTCTAAATTAGTTATTTTTTGAAGGTGCAAAGAAGGGGGTCTCTGAGTCATGTACTTTCTTTTGTAACCCCTGCCAGAGACAGATGCCAGACAGAACCTGAGCCAGTAAGCCAGAGCCATGTGGCTATACGCAGATTAATAAAAATGGGTTAAATTAATATGTAAGAGATAGCCAATAAGAAGCTGGAGCTAATGGGCCAAGCAGTGGTTTAATTGACACAGTTTCTGTGTGGTTATTTTAGAGCTGAGCAGTCAGGAACAAACATGTAGCCCTTCTTACTACAAATCTGCACCAAACAATGTGGTGGACTAAATCCATATAAAACATGAGAAAGCTTAAAAATCTTAGACCCAAAAGAACAGAGTTAAGCATGTTTTGGTAGCGGCATTTTCTTGGGTGAGCTCTGTTTGGCAGAAACTATCAGAGGCTTGGCTCCTTTAAGAGAGTTTTTCCTTATTCTGTGGTAGCAGGAATAAAACTACATCATTTTGAAATGCTGGCTTTCTGGGACATGCAGTCAGAGTAAACTCTGGTGAGGTATAGCTATGGAACATTTAAATCATTTTTGTGAGTAGACTGCTACAGCTTGCTTAATGGCGACATAGACTGGCTGTGTGCCCAAAAATGGGACTATGAGCATGACTCTCAGAGGCAGCAAATGACTCTGCCATGCTGAGTTGGGTGGGGCAAGTGGACACTATAATATTTCCTTTAACAATGGTGCTGCTTAAGTTCACTGAAAGGGCTTAGCATTTTAAGAAATGCTTCTGGTCAGAAAATAATTACAGATACATAATAAAGGCAAATTCAGATGAAAAAGACCTCTAAATGAGACTCAGAGTGTTTAAAAAGTGCACATAGGGTTGGGAGAGAGAAGATAAAGAGTATAGAAAGCTATAAAAAGAATTTTCTTAGAATCTTTTGATTGTGAAAGAGCTAAGTACAAAGAGACATTTCATTGTATGTGCTGCTAAGCTAAACCAGCAAGTATATTATAAAGGAATCTTGACTTCAGAATTTGTGTCTAAGGATATGTTGCTTAGGAAAAGAGGTTCTTCTTTTCTTTCCATAGAAGATGAGGACCTGTAGATTTCTTTTAGACTAATGTGGTTGGAGGGACCAAGACTCTCTGAAAGGTTGCCTTGAACACCCCTCAAAAATTACTTTGCCCAATAAACAACAGGAAGCAGTTTGGAGAACAACTATGCCCATATTCCTAACTATTGTTTATAAATGTTCTTTTACTTTTAAAGGTGTATATGGTATAGAGATTTGCATTGATATGTATCTTGCTTTATTGATAAAAATTTAAGGTCAATTTTGTTATATATATATATATATATATGCTCTTGATTAAGATATTGTGTTTGTGAAGCTCATTTTAAAAATGCAATATATAATTAGACAATACAGGTTAGTAGATAATCATGATAATTGTCTTTCTTGTAGTCATGTTAGTTAGATTTTCTAGGTGTACAGAGATGTATTTCAGATAGATAGGTATTCGGTAAACCTTTCACAGACTATCAAATATGGCATTTAAAATGTTTTAGGAAGTTAGGACTTTCACGACAGAGACACGTCTGCTTCTGGCAGCAACAGTTACTTCAAGATGAAGATGGGCATTGAGGAGGCTCTTTGTGCAGTTGGTTAGCTATTTGGACATGAAACTGCTTTTGCCTAAACTGCCTGATGAGCTGACATGCAGGAATCACAGAGACATGACTGCTAAACTTGCCTAAAGGTGAGACAATCCATCAGGGTTCCTGATTCATCAAAGAGTTTGCTAGACATTCTGCAGGACACAGAAAAAAGTGACTGACAAACTGCCAATATAGGTGGGACTGTCTTTGAAATTTTCTGCTTCATGGAAAAGTCTGTTGGATACTATGGCACTGTAGGCTGAAGATGGATGCCCCAGAAGAACTTTGGGTGACTATCCAAATAGCAATATGTCTCTGTCAATGTCTAGAGTTTTGGAAGTTGTTTACAATGTACTTCCTGCTTACTTAGATAATATTATATCCTTCTTGCATCTTTGATGGAGTTGAAGAGTATATAGTAATATTATAGTTTTCCTGTTATGATAAAAGATTAAGTAGATATAGATATTGCAACTGTAATTCTTATTTGATACCTGTTTTGTTATATGTAATTTTACTACTTTGATGGAGTTGAAGAGTACATAGTAATATTATAGTTTTCCTTAGTTATGGTAAAATATTAAGTAGATATAGATATTGAAACTGTAATTCTTACTTGATACCTGTTTTGCTATATATAATTTTACTATGTTGAAGATAATGCCTTCCTTTTCATTTAAACAGAAAAGAGGAGGTGAGGTGTTATTCTGCTCTGAATGCTGTGAATATTATTGTTTAATAAAGAAACTGCTTTGGGTGGGTCTATAGCAGAACTATAGGGAAACAGAGCTAGGTGGGAAAAACTACACTGAATGCTGGGAGAAAGAGGAGGGAGTCAGGAAGAAGCCATGCCAGAGACAAACATGCTGAAACTTTACTGGTAGGCCAAAACCTCGTGGTGATGCACAGATTAATAGAGATGGATTAAGATATGAGAGTTAGCCAATAAGAAGCTAGAGCTAATGGGCCAAGCAGTGATTTAAATAATAAAGTTTCTGTGGTTATTTCAGGGCTAAGTGGCCAGGAACTAACTAACGAATTTTTTTTTTGCCACAAATAAGTTCAAAATAAGCATTCAGTTTTGTTTCATAAAAATAATATACAAAGAAAAGAACCTGGGAATTTTTTTTCCATTGAACAGGGAATTTTCCTTCATTTTAAAAAAGATGTCCCGCGCTATGTTTCTCGCCAGCAAGAATGACACGGCACAGTCAGGATCCTTCTGCAGCAAAGCTTTAATGCCCCTGAGAGGGA
>LOEQ01002531.1:150538-161747 GCA_001685075.1 Bramus lutescens
GCCGTCCCGTCAGCCCATATAATGCCACGGGAGTTGGCGGGGATGAGACACTGGAAAATTACCACGCACATGCTCAAAGGCTTGTTTACCGCCAGGCCCTGCCAGATGCCAGCACCATCTTGTAATGGAGTCTGCGGCCTCAGCCCACCACAAAAGACTTGGGGCAGGAGAGATGGCTCAGAGGTTAAGAGCATTGCCTGCTTTTCTGGAGGTCCTGAGTTCAATTCCCAGCAACTACATGGTGGCTCACAACTATCTGTAATGGGGTCTGTTGCCCTCTTCTGACCTGCAGGCATACACACAGACAGAATATTGTATACATAATAAATAAATGTTAAACAAGTAAAAAATAAAATGAAAGACTTCACTGAATCATATCAATTATCTTTTTTATATTCTTGAGCCAATCTTCTTTGTGGTTATAAGGTTGTTTGCATCCAAACTTGCACAAGGAAGTTATATACACAGTTCATAACATTTTTAAGTCAAAATATTTCATACAATTAGCCACAAGATATTTACAATCAATTTATAAGGATTGAAGATGGTTGAATGTGGCAGATGGCTCATTTGTTGAACTGATATTTTCCATCATATAGACCTGGCTTGTGAAGTTGAGAATGGATTTTATTTTCACCATCTGTACATAGATTTTTTAGTCTTGCATATTTAGCACAGTGTGACATCTAATTTGGTTACCACAATTCCTCTTCATATTTCTAAACTCAAAGAATTATGATTTACTTAAAATATTCTGCATCATGTAACACTATTCACTCTGCAAAATGGCCTTGATTATATAAAAATGAAATTGTTCTCTATTTTAGTAACTATTGATTTCTGTTTTACTTTTTTTGAAAATATTAGGATAAAGATAAATGTCAGTAAGGGTATATTTGCCCATATCTTAAAGATCTATTAACACTGGACAAACAAAACAGAATGTTCTTTTTACTGTCCTTCATATTTTATTCTAGAACAGGGTATTTGAAATTTCAATTTAATTTGAAATGTTTTTCCTCCAAGCATTTCTTTTGCATTTTTAAATTCATAGCCACAGCTTCACTAATTTGTTCAGGCTGACTAGGATTTGTACTGTGACCCAGGTGGGCCTTGAACATTCATTTTTGTAACAGCCTTAGAAGGAACTAAAAAGACAGGCCTGGAGCAGCAGAAACAATAAGGTACCAAAAAGTTGAAATGAAAATATCTAAATCATTAGTTGCAATGCCAAATTAGGGTATACTGCATGGTTTTGTTGCATTTCTTATTGCTTCTATAATGAGAGTTATTTTAATGATAGTTATTGAAATATTAGTAGACTTAATTTTTATTGTGAATATTTCTGAGGAATAACAGAACAAAATCTCTCAGAAAAATTTTCAACAATTAATAACATTCATCTGAATTTGCAATTTTATATAAGGGTAATTATTTGTGTTCACCTTTTTAATGATTCTTTCAATATTTAAATAGCATGCTTCAGTTTACAATTTAAAAACATTATGTGGATAAGGAAAAATGCATTTGGTTTTAAATTCCTCTATATTTTTTCTAACAATCCAGATGTTTGGGAGACTATGTGCTATGTCAAATTTGTGGGAGATATAACTGGGCCATGAACAAGGAGGTCTCTCCTGGCAGCCCAGTGTTTCCTCTATGAACTAATCCGACCTAGACTGCAGGCAATCCAGTGAGGATGTAGTGTTGCCTTTCCTCTGACACTACTGCCCAAGTGTGCCCCAACTTCAGCTGTGGCTGGAAGGACATGTAGGCAGCCTGCCCAAAAACTGTGAGGTGGAATTGTTGTTTGGATCTGGACCTGAATTGAATTCCAAGTATCAAAAATAAAAGCAGAAAATGGCAGTGCAGATAGAATATTCTTTTGAGAAAGAAGCACAGGCAGGTGGAGTTTACAGAATGTGTTTGGAAACTGACATTTGCTTATTATAGCAAGTGGAGGAGAGTCATATTATGAGACCAGGTACACTTGTCAGTCAAGACCACAATTTGCTACATCAAATTATTCTTGAAAATACCAGACTGTACAGCTAGGTTTTAATGTTCAAATTACACAGTGAGTAATGTTTCATGTCATGTATATATAAATACAAATACTTTAAGTCTGTTCCTGAAGACTTTCATGCTTGTATTTTACGTTAAATTTAACAAACTGTGGTATAAAATTCATTAGTTTTTATATCAAGAAATTAATACTAATTAAATATATTAATCTTATATTGATGATAGCATTTCTTAGTGGCAGTATCACCTGTTAAATTTGGATGAGAAGTATGAAAGCTTAATATATCATTTCTGAAGTGATGCTTTATTTAAATATTCATATTACCTTGTTCTATGTACATTTTATAAAGATCAAGATAATCTATTACACCTATGTAGATAACATCTATAAAAATTCCACTACTAAATATTTCTTTAAACATTTGCTTTATTTAATTTAAATTTTCATATTAATACCTAATAAAAGATTAAAGGTGTCAATATTTTAATACATATGGAAGAAGGGACAGAACAGTTAAGAGACATATTGTACAAATGTCATCCAAGGTGGATTTCAGGATTAAGTCTACAACCTCCAAATGGTGTATATAGCTAAATGATGTAAGATAATACTTACAGTTAGACAATAGTGAACTTCACTGTATCAAAAGTTAATGGAGAATCTTAAAATCATATATATTTATTGTTCATATACTTTCCTCCAGATATTCTTCATAATGCCTTTAAAGATGTCTGAACCGGGCAAAATTGTGCATGATTTTCATCACAGCATTTGAAAGGCAGAGGCAGGCAATTCTTTCTGAGTTCAAGACTACCTTGTTCTATAGAGTGAGTTCTAGAACACCTAGAGCTACATAGGGAGACCATGTCTCAAAAGTAATAATAATAATAATAATAATAATAATAATAATAATAATAGAACTCAAGCTACTTATGAAAATACATGTTAGATAGTGTAGTGGTGGGTCTACATCAAATATATGAATGGGAAATTGGTCCACAAAAGACTAAGGGAGACATGAATAATTGAAAATCTGTGGTGTAGACAAGAGGATATGCTCAGTCTATAGGAAAGGCTAGATTTTCTTTTGTTAAGTAAAAATTAGAAATGAATACAATTCTGGTCAGTTCTAGATTTTTTTTATGTAGTATTCTCTGTGGAATTTACAGACCTAAATGTGAAGATAATCCATGTCCTAGTTAAATCATTATTGTCAAAAGTTTTTGCTAATAATTTTTATCTTTCACCTCAAGTATATAGTTACCAAATATAATTTCAGTGGTGTCTTTCTATTTTGGATGTCTCTCTTTTCGTGTAGGTTTTGGATTAATGAGTTCTGAGTAACACAGTGATATTTAGAGCCCCATGATCGACCTCGCTATACTTTTCATTATTATACATCACTCTGATTTGTTGATGTTGGAAAGAATATAGGAAATTCTTCATGCAACGGTGCTTTAAATAAAGAGTACCTTTCATGGTTTAGACTTGAAAGCAACTATTTTCAAATATCATACATTTACATGTCAAGCTAAATAGATACTTATATATGATTCTTAATAGCTTAGTAGCCAAGGTCTGAATGTATAGCAGCTTGTGGGAATGAGACTTAAAGCTCAATGTGAGTACAATGTAAAAGTAGACATGAGGTTTATGGTGTATGAGACAGGGTAAGACAATTGTGACTGCAGCTGTTTTTTTAGTATATACTATAAATGATCTAAGTAAATAATAAACTTAGTCAATACCACATCAGTCAGACATCACAATAGCACGTGATTTAATCATTGGGTAATGTCTTGTTGGAGAGAAAGTAAAAGAAACTAACGATTTAAACATAGTGTCTTTGAACATAACCTTTTACTTATTTGTATTATACAGTAAGTATGATATATTCTGAATTCTTAAGGAATTTGATATTGATATGTTTACTGTCAAGTAGCACATTTGTGACATCCAGATCAAATTCTTTAAGATATTTTTTAGCAATTTAATATTGTGACATTTCAATTTCTCTACTCCTAATGTCAGCGTTGAAGCTAATGAGAGAGACACTGTGTTCTCCAATTTTTCAGTCACCGATCAGTTAACTCAATATAAGTTAACAAGGGTAAAGGAGTGATGGGAAGGAAGCTGAAAAGAAACAGCCTTCCAAGGGCCTCACTTTGGTATTTCATTAGAAATTCTTAAATTCTTAAATGCCTCAGCAGTTAAGAGTATTTGCTGCTTTCATGGATAACTTCGGTTAGATCCAGTCACACACATCATTTCTCACAATCACCTGTAAAAATTACAGCCCTGGGAGATTCAACCTCTTCTTCAGACAACTCTGGGCATTAAATACATACAAATAACAAACAATTATTTGCAGGAAAAAACAGTCAATATACATAAAAATAACAAACTTTAAGGATGCATATTTTTAAAGGGAAGTTTAATTTAAAAATAATTTAAATAATGACCTTTATAATTTCATCTTAAATGTTATATTGACTTGAATATAACTTTCACTGGTGGCCTCTAAAAATGCTATTATGATGTCAACATCAAAGCAATCATTAATAATACTTCAAGGTTATGATTCTCTAAAACGTTTGTGGTGAATGAAATAGGCAACCAGGCTTGCCATTTACTTTCATAGCCTTAGTTTAGTTTTCTTCATTGGTGAGTGTATAAGTAAAAATCCATAGAAGAAATAAGAAAAACAGAATATAAATATCATACTGTGCTTTTATATACAGTAAAACCATGGTTATACAACTGAGTCAGTTCACACGTCAGGAGAAAAACCCTGAAGACGTGTGCGCTCCAGTGGCAGTGTATCTGAACTCCTAATCCTAAATTTGGCTCAGCTGAGAGCCCCAGTTGCCTCTCAGAGTGTGATTTCTTGTCCTTAACTTAAAGATCTTGAGTTTGCGTATAACCTTGGGTACATACATCAAAATTATATGGTACAGGATAGCTTGTTACGTGATTGTATCTCTTTTGATGATTTCTTATAAATGTATCATAATTATAAGCAAAACCAGATTACTATATTAATTTAACAACATAAATATAAGTATTTTTCACAAAATACTAAATTGACTCAAGAGCCAGTTTTCCACAGAAACTACTTTTGTTCCACCCTGTATACAAAAAAGTTGTTCTAAACATAATCCTCTTAATCGGAGAGTAACTTGGGACTTATGCAATGAATTTATAGAGAGATGGCTCTGGTTAAGAGTACTACCTGCTCTTCCAGATTTCCTGAGTTCAATTCCAAGCAACTACATGGTGACTCACAACCATCTATAATGAGATCTGGTATCCTTTGATGAAGAGACTTGGTTAGCTGTCCTCATCAACTTAGAGCATAAAATCAAATGTGGAAAAGTTCAACAGAACCACCATATACATGCTGCCCACGAATGCTTCAGCATTTCCTGGGTAAAAATTTCAGTTTCTTTATTTACATTATACTTGAAGATCTTAAACGCATTTCAGAAGAACTTACGTTCTCACATAACTTTTGTGTATAATGGTGATTGGTAATTCCAGCAAACGATTGACGTCATTTTGCTTTTGAAGAAGACTTTGTGTCTTATTACCTGTATTTAAAAATCAGTCCCAACTTTGAATGTCATTTGTGGTTTACCACTGATTAAAGGGCGACTTAGTAGAAAAGCAGCAGAGGCAGAACCACCAAGCAGAGGTCTATACAATGCAAATAAATGAAAAACAAAGGAAGAAAGAATAAAGATAAAATAAAACCAAAAAAATGCTGGTTGTGCCAGTTTAAGGGCATGTAGCAAAACAATGATCCTCACACTAAAAAAAAGCATATCCCAAGAAGACTACAAGAACATGTAATGTCAGCCACAACTGTAATAAAATCAGAATGAATGACAAAGAAAGAAGGAAAAAGAACTTTCTTTTTACATCTTGTGAGATTCAAAATATTATACATTTAAAATTGAAAAACTTTAATAGCTTAAAAATATGCTCACATCGTGATCAAGGAACACTTCTGTCGCAGGAATAGTAATTTCTAGCAAAATATTTTTATTTTTAAGTATACAATATTCACATCCTTTTAAAAAATATGTGCACATGCCGAGTATATGTCACAGGTGCAATGCTACCATATAGATGAAAATATTTCTTATTAGAACCAGGCAGGTGTCCCCAGCTGACAAACATAAGCAGGAAGCACGTCTCAGAGCAGCCTCTCTGCAAGGTTCCCTGGGCACATTTTCATTTTAATCGGTTCTTAAGCCAAGCGTCCCTTGGAAATACATGCCTGAAAATTTAATGAAATCTCACATAGAGGACAATAGCTTTCAGATGGTCCTTAACCTACTTTTTAAAAACAAGCAAGTAAAAATTAAAATATTAAGATGCAATATATCTGTCATTTTATATAAACATCAGTATATGTATTAATATGGCTGAACTGATCCCACAGTTTATACATTATTCTGCTTAGTGTTTAGTTAATTAGAAAAGCCTACAGAAACAATTAGTTATTTGAAGTATTTTAATTCTGCTGAATAGATCCACATACATGCATGACCATCCACTGGGGCATGAGCAACACAAAAACCACCGTGTTCTCAAAAAACATGACCACCTCCATACATCAGCTGCCAATCATTCTCCAATAGAGATGAGAGGTCAAAGGCTCATTTTAATAAGATGCTTTAAACTGCATTCTAATATTATAAAAGTCATGCACAGTACAAACAAACAATAAAAACATTAATAACGTGCTTGTCCACCTAAAAATGTGTATACAACATTGAAATAAATGTTAAATATAATTTCAGAAAAATCAAAGATTATTTTGTTTTACAGTCTTAAAAAGTTGTGATTATAAGATAATGCAAAGCAAAATGATAGCTTTAGTAAAACTGAGTGATGTTTTCTAAGAAGTTTAAAGGTTTATAATTTGTATATTTTGAGTCAAAGATTGTGATATGGATTCTAACTATGATTTTTCTCTGTTAATGATGTTTTCTTAAATTCTTCTGTTAACTCTAGTTTATTATGCAACTTTTGAAGAATCAGAAAATTTCATGCAATCAAGTCAATATTTTGAGGCAGAAGTTTCTAAAGAAAGAACAGAAAGTAATAAAAATTATAACAGGATATAATCATAATCACTCCACTATTCATTAAAATAGAAATAATATTTTTGAAGATTAACTTTAATAAAAATACTAAAAAGAAGTGAAAAAGGAAATATCTGAGGGTGAAAGAAAAAGCAAAGAAAGAAGGACAGTATGCATTATGATACTTTCATTGACATAATACAACTATTGCCATTTACTATTTAATTTGAATGGTTCATCTGCTAAACTGTTTGCCTGTTAGATGTTGATGTATACATGATTTTATTGCTTGGTTGTTTTTTGCTCTTCAGTTCCACTGAGCGATCCAATGGTCATCTTGCTTCTCTTATAATATTTAAACACTTCTGCCAGGTGGTGGTGGCACACGACTTTAATCCCAGCACTTGAGAGACAGAGGCAGATGGATCTCTGTGTGTTCGAGGCCAGTCTGGTCTACAAGAGCTAGTTTCAGGACAGCTTCTAAAACTGCAGAGAAACCCAGTCTCAAAAAACAAACAGAAATATTTAATCAGTTGTAATATCTGTTTTATCTAGTCTTTTAAATGATTTATTATTCTCTGACTTCTTAAAGTTTGCTGCAAAGATTAAAATTTTCATCCTTATATTTTAATAATAAATTTATAATTAACTAAATTAACTGTGTCAATTCATGGAAACTAAAATATCAGTTTTGAACACTGTGTTTGTGATTATCACTTTTAAGCCATTTTTAATGTAAATGAATGTTGCCTACATCTATTTAAAACTCTACTTGATAATGTTGAAGAGTCACATACACTTAAAAGAAGCAAGCAGGAAAAGATGATTTTAAAAGATGCAAAGTATTTGTTCATCTAGTAGACTTGTTTCCTCCGAAGTGAATCATTCCTTCTAAAGGAACAGGGAAAATCATGAGCTCAAAGAGATTCAAAACTGCAAATGTCCTTCCACCCCAAGATTGAAAAGCAGTGACAGACATCAATCATGGTAAGATGTAACCACCTGTGATGGAGTGTGCTTTTCTCCACGACACAGTGGCCTTAGAGATGCCTATGTTCTTACTACTAGCTCCTCTCTAACAATTCTGAAAAAAAAAAACTTAATTTAATTACCACTTTAGTTCAGTGAACTGTACTTGAGTGTCATTTTGGCATTTCTTTTTCCCTATGGAGTCAGTTTCCCGTAACTGATGCACACATGTTTGCTCTCAGGAGTCCAAGAAAACAACATTTGTGATGCTGCTTACCTCTGTGGACTTAAGTTGCTGCTAATCATTCTCTGTCTTTAACCTGAAGATCTCTCCTTAGTATTTATTGTGACAGCAGCATTGTCATTCTGTCTTTTAATTTTTAATTTAAAGATATTGTTTTAATCATAAGATGTATTTTGCTATATCAAAAATTATTATTTATTAATTGTCATTAAAAATTCATACAATATATTCACATCATGGTTCCTACCATTCTCTTTCCAGATTCTTTCCTCCCCATTTCGTCACCCAATCAACTCCATACCTTCTTTTTCTCTCTCCTTACAGAACAGGCAAGTACAACAAACTATCTAACAAAAATGTTTAAAAGCAATAACAACACACCCACACATGCACACACACACACACACACACACACACACACGCATGTATACACACCGGAAACCAAAACCAGACATCAGTAAGAATATTCTTAAATTTCCAAGCAAAGCAAATGTTTTAAATCCCATAACAAAATGAAATTTATTTTTAAATCGTCAAAAATATCATATTTTGTTTTGTATTGCCCATCTACTGCTATTTGTCTCTGTTAATACACCTGGTGAAAATATATTGAAGAAAACTGATTTTTCCTTTGCAAGAACTTGTCATTAGGGCATAGCTTTTGATTTAGGATTCTTGTCGACTTCTTTCTCTCAATAATAGAATCCCATCTGGCTCAGACTTGTGAAGGGCCTATGCATGCTAACACAGTCTCTGTGAATCATAATCATATCGTATCAGTTCTATTGTGTCTGGAAGACATTGTTTCCTTGGTGTCTTCCATGTCAAGTGGCTTTTTACCATTTTTCTGCCTCCTCTTCTGCATAGTTCGCTGAGCCCTAAGGTGAGGGTTTGAGGAAGACAGTTGAATAATGGAGGGTTTAAAAGTCTCTCACTCTCTCTACATTGTCCAGTTGCAAATCTGTCTAATAGTTTTCATCTATTACAAGGGGAAACTTCTGTGATAATGACAGAAGACACTGATCACTGATGTATGGGTGTATCAGGAATCATTTATTTGCCATGTTCCTCTAAGAGAACAATAGTATTGATTTCTCTTAGGTCTTTGGCCTATTTAGTCTCAGATTCTTGGACACACAAGAATGGGTTCCACTTTTCTGCCACCAAGTTAAACAACCAGTGCTTAAATAGGTTAAATCTAGTTCAGTCATTGGTCAAAAGGACTTCATGGAAACCCCCCAAATAACTCAGGATATGACCAAAGCTATTGATTGCTCTCCATAATTTATATTTTTAGATGTAAGTCTTTCTGTATTTACAATGTATTTTCCTAAAATAAATTTTAATAAATGCATTTTTCTCCCCCCCACTCTCTTCCCCCTACCCTTTCTCCCTCCCTCCCCACCAGCAATGCTCCCAGTTTACTCAGGGCGAAGTTGTCTATTTCTTCTTCTCAGGGAGATCCATATATGTCTCTCTTAGGGTTCTCCTTGTTACCTAGTGTTTCTGGGATCATGGAATATAGGATGGTTATCTTTTGCTTTAAGTTTAATATCCACTTATGAGTGAGAGAGCAAGGCATAACCTTTAACCCCTATCAACAGCATTTCCAATACTGTGTCACGTGTTCCACTGCCATACAAAGATTTACACTATGTTTCAGCACTCCAAGACCTACAACAAAGGACCCTGGTTAACGGTTTAATAGGATGTTAACAGTTTTAATATGGTAGCAATAGTTAATCATGCATTTCACTAACTTTGACTTACCTTCAAAATTTCTAAGTTACTTCCACTATGTAGGCTCTGCACACTGTAGGGAAGTCTAAGAAACTTAGGAATCTCCTTTGACTCTTCACACCTACACCCCATCTGATAGTAAGTCTCTCATCACATCACTCCTTCAACATGTCTTTCACTGTCACAAATCCTGGATCAGATTCACACAGCCCTTACCATCACCACAAGACCCCTGCTTGACCTCTTCTGGCTGTCCTATTCCTCCTCCACATCTCTGACCCATTGACCTACAAATGCTTTCGCCATGGTATCGCACTGCGAGGTGGAAATAGGATTGATCGTTAAGATGGAGAAGGGCAGAGAGGGAGAACAAGGAAAGAAATATCTTGAATGAGGGAGCAATTTTTGGGTTATAGAAAAACCTGGCACTAGTGAAATTCTCAGGAATTCACAAGGGGAGGCCAGCTAAGACCCTAAGTAATAGAGGAGAGGGTGCCAGAACTGGCCTACCCTGTAATCAGATTGATGACTAACTTAATTGTCATCTTGGAGCCTCATTCAACAACTGATGGAAGCAGATGCCAGGTTCCAAAGCTAAGCACTGAGCCAAGATCCTAGAGTTCAAAGGAAGAGAGGAAGGAGAGATTATATGAGAAAAGGGATCAAGATTATGATGGGGAAACCCACGGGGACAGCTGACCAAAGCTAGTGAGAACTCACTGACTCTGGACTTATAGCGGGTGAACCTTCATAGGACTAAACTAGGCCCTCTGAATGTGGGTGACAATTCTGTGACTTTGGCAATTTGTGGAAACACTGGCAGAAGGAACAGAATTTATCCCTAGTGCGTAAACTGGCTTTTTGGAGACCATTAACTTTGGAGGTATAAACTTGCTCAGCCTAAACACAGGGGGAAAGGTCTTGGTCCTACCTTAAAGTGATGTGCCACTTTATTGAGTCCCCATGGGAGACCTTACCCTCTCTGAGCAGTCGCTGGGAGGTGGGATGTGGGAAGGTGGGGGGGAGAGGAGAGGGGAGAGAGTGGAGATTGGGATTGTTATGCAAAAAGATAAAAGATTATTTATTTATTTATTTGTTAAAAGTTACCACCTCCTCCCATCCTCCCATTTCCCTCCC